>AP025414.1:0-14753 GCA_030295005.1 Cephonodes hylas
TTTAGGTTTCCCGGTCCAATCCATAGCTCTCGCTTCAGGGTAAATCGGGGCCGTCTCGTCAATGCGCTGATGGTGGCCCGCGGGGTTTTTAGTCAGTAGGACGGCGCAAAGTTATGCGGTAGGGACCCGACCCAGAGGTATAACTATAACATCTATGCTGGGTCGGAAGGCACGGGTGAGTCCGACACACCCTCACCCCTCAGGGACAGGATGGTCCGTAAAGGTATTTTCCCCGCGTGAAAAAAAAAAAACAAAGAAGGTTAGGTTAGGTTAGGTTAGGTTAGGTTAGGTTAGGTTCCGATAGGTACGTCGTGTATCCGGGCGCCGACGGGTGGCATCGTCGGGCGGTGTCGTGCGGTGTTCCACAGGGCTCGGTTCTCGGGCCGCTCCTGTGGAACATCGGATACGACTGGGTGCTTCGTGGTACCAACCTTCGGGGCGTCGCTGTCGTCTGCTATGCGGACGACACGTTGGTGACAGCGACGGCCAGGACCCCGCAGCGGGCAGCTCTGCTCGCTGGTTTCGGGACCGAGTTGGTTGTAGACAGGATTCGGCGACTGGGCCTCCAGGTGGCCCTGCACAAGACTGAGGCCCTATGTTTCCACGGACCTCAGTCTTGGCCACCGCCGGAGGCTCACTTGACGGTGGCGGGCGTGCGGATTCCCATCGGCTCCCAGATGAAGTACCTCGGTCTGATTCTGGACAGTCGGTGGGAATTCCGCGCCCATTTCAAGGTATTGTCGCAGAAGTTGGTCCGGACAGCGGGCGCTCTGGGTCGCCTGCTGCCCAATAGTGATGGTCCTGGCTTCCCTTGCCGAAGTCTTTATGCTGGAGTCGTGCGGTCCATGGCCCTGTACGGATGTCCCGTTTGGGCCGAGTCCCTCGGCGTGCGCTGCGTCCGCCTGCTGCATCGTCCGCAGCGAATCGTGGCGCAGCGTATCGTTAGGGGGTACCGCACGATCTCGCACGAGGCGGCCTGCGTCTTGGCGGGTACTCTGCCGTGGGAGTTGGACGCCAAGTCCCTCTCGTCAGCGTTCTTCTGGCGGGAGGAGACGTACAGGCGATCCGGGCAGAGGCCGGCCCCGAGAGAGGTCGAGGCCATGTTGGCCTCCCTCCGCAGGGCCGCCGTGGAGGAGTGGCGTTCCAGGCTGGAGAGCCCAAGTGCTGGCGTGGCGACCGTGGCGGCAGTGCGACCTGTCCTCCAGCAGTGGATGGACAGGCGCCACGGTGCGCCGACCTTCCGTCTGACGCAGGTGCTCACCGGGCACGGCTGCTTCGGTGAGTACTTGTGTCGCGTCGTAGGAGCAGAGGAGTCCGCCGTGTGCCACCATTGTGGCGACTGCCGTGACACGGCCCAGCACACGCTCGAGGTGTGCCCAGCCTGGGACGAGGAGCGCAGCGCTCTTGTAGCGGTCGTAGGGGGTGACCTCTCGCTGCCGACTGTGGTCGCCGCCATGGTCGGCAGCCGGAGGTCTTGGAAAGCAATGCTCTCCTTCTGCGAACGTGTCATGTCGCAGAAGGAGAGCGCCGAGCGGGACCGGGAGCAGACCGATCCCGCTCGGCTTAACAGACGTAGAAGGAGGCGCCGGCATAACACCTAGCCGGCGCCGTGAGGCCACATGGGGTCGCCGTCCCTACCTTAGGCGGCCCCCGAGACGGTTTTAATAGACGGAAGATAGAGTGCCATTTAGGCACAGCGCAGAGGCGGTCCCGGTCCAATCCATAGCTCTCGCTTCAGGGTAAACCGGGGCCGTCTCGTCAATGCGCCGATGGTGGCCCGCGGGGTTTTTAGTCGGTAGGACGGCGCAAAGTTATGGGGTAGGGACCCGGCCCAGCGGCCGCCTGACACAACTACGGGCGGCAACATCTATACCATCTTCGCTGGGTCGGAAGTGCGCCGGTGAGTCCGACACACCCTCGCCCCTCCGGGGCGGGATGGTCCGTAAAGGGATTTTCCCCGCGCAAAAAAAAAAAAAAAAAAAAAAAAAAAAAAAAAAAAAAAAAAAAAAAAAAAAAAAAAGGTTAGGTTAGGTTAGGTTAGGCGGCGGGGTGCAAGGTCGGGATACCTCCAAGTGTGCCCTGGTAGTCCGGATGCTGGCGGGGACGGTGCACCCTGGGCAACGTCGGCCCGTGCCGACGGCCAAATCCCGACACGAGGCGGGCGGTCCTGTTGACCGCGCCGCGGTGGGGTCCGTTTTTCGGGCCAACCCGGTTCTGTCCCGGGTCGTCGGCGGGCTCGGTCAGCAATTTTTTGCCTCCGAGCAGGGAATGGGCGAACCTCATTCCCACCGTCGAGCTCGTAACCCGGTCGAAGCTGTGGTCATGTCTCGCAGTTCGGCCGGCGCGAGGGCCTTGGCTTAACCGCCCGGGCCGCGAGGGAGAAAACCTCTATAAAAAGTTACCCCGAATCCCAAGCGGCGGCGCACCGCGAGGGGATGCATGGCTGATGGGAGGTTCAGTCTCTAGTGCGACCCCCGCCAGAGTACCGGCCGACCCTCTTGGCGGGTCACGCTAGGCTTACCCAGGTACAGGGGCTCTGCCTGGGTGGACCGTTATTTCCCCCATACTCGTGGGAACAAAATGGATAGTTCTTTTTCAAACTCTAATTGCTCAGTGGTGTTGAGCAGGACGGCTTCCCTGGATGCTTTAGCGCCAGGGGAGTCGGTTCGTGCTTCAGAGTTCGTAGAGTCCGCGGAGAGGACCGCGCCAGTCCGGATCGATTCCGAGTCCGGGCTGAGCTGCGACTCTTCGCGGGCTAAGAGGAGGCGCATATCGAAGAGGCGCAAGGCGGCGGCCGCGGATGGCAACGCCGCATGTGAACCTGGCTCTACCAAAGAGCTGAAAGGCCGCACAACAGCTTCAGCCTCAGACGAGGGGTCTGTGGCTGAAGTAGCAAGGCGGTATAACGCGGCGCTACGAAAGGAGCGCGCCGCCGAAGCAAGGCGGATGGCCGACGAAGAAATGGAGCTGGCGAGGGCCAAAGAAGCTTGCCCTTTTGTAAGACCTAAGGCCCCTGAAGCGCCAGCGGCCACGCGCCAAGAGGCTCTTAAAAGGATGGCGGATCGGCTCCGCAACGTTGCGAAGTCGTCTAAGAATTTGAAAGGCGGCTTGAAAAGAGACATTAACGTCAGCGTTGCGGAGCTGATGGAGATGGCCGATGAGCCTCCCTCGGCGGAGGTAGCGAGAGTGAAAGCGGAGAACGTCAGCCTCCGCGAAAAGGTCATGGCTCTGGAGGTGGCTCTCACCACGCAGAGCAAGACGCTGGAGGAGCTCTCGGCCACTGTTACGTCGCAGTTGCGGCCGACAGTTGTGCCGGGGGCTTCCTCGGAGCATGATCGCCTCGAGAAGATAGAGCGCGGCTTCGCTCAAATGCAGGCCGTGCTCGAGGCGATCATGCTCCGGCTGCCTCCGGAGCCCATTCTCCGGCCTCCTCTGGCCGCAGATCGAAGAAGGGTAGAAGGAGGGGTGCAGAAGCCCGCCGCCACTCCGGCCATCCAGCCCTCCGCCGTTCGGCAAGTTGCCGTGCCCCCCGCCCAACGCCAATCGCGGCAAAAGAAGCGGGGAAAAAGGAAGCGAGTCACAACGCGACCACCGACGCCAGTATCGCGTCCTCTACCCCCGCCACCCGTGTCCATGGAGACTCCATGGACCGAGGTGGTGAAGCGGGGGAAAAAGAAGTCTGGGGGGCAGAACACCGCCCCCAATACAACCCAGCCGACACAGCCGCCGCGCAAGCCGGCGCCCCAGCTCCGCCTCCCGCGTAAAGCCGCCGTCACGCTGACGGTGCTGCCGGAGGCGTTAGAGCGGGGCGTCACATACGTCGAGGTCCTGCGCCACGTCACCAAGCGTGTGGACCTCGCCAGTCTGGGCATTGAACATCTGACGCCCAGACGGGTGGCCACCGGGGCCTACCTCTTTGAGGTGCCCGGGCCCGAGTCGGAGGCAAGGGCCGACTCCCTCCTTCAAAAACTGAGGGAGGTTCTTGCCGGGTCGGAGGATGTACGTGTTGCCCGACCCGTCAAGACTGCGGAGCTGCGGGTTTCGGGGCTGGACGAGTCCGCCACCCCCGAGGCAGTCGCAGCGGCCGTGGCCCGGCTCGGCGAGTGCTCGCCCGAGGACGTCCGGGTGGGAGAAATCCGGGCTGAGCGCTCCGGCCTGGGCGCCGTATGGCTCCGGTGTCCGGCGAAGGCGGCTGACAAGCTCGCCAGGGCAGGTCGCGTCCTGGTGGGCTGGGTGTCGGCCAGGGTTCGGCTCTTGGAGCCGAGGCCCCTGCGTTGTTTCAGGTGCCTCTTCAGGGGGCACGTGCGTATCAAATGCACCGCAGAGTGTGACCGCACCGGGATCTGCTACCGGTGCGGTCAAGAGGGCCATCTGGCCCGTGATTGCCTAGCGGACCCGCACTGCACAATCTGTGCAGCTGCGGGGAAGCCCGCTGGGCACAGGGTGGGCGCCAAGTCCTGCGTCGCTTCCTCCGTCCCGCACCGCTCTTCTCGCGGTGCGAGATCCGAGGTTGTGGCGCGGCCGAAACCGCCCACCCAAGAGATGATGGAGATCGCCCATAATTAATATGGCTTTAAACTTCCTCCAGGCGAACATCAATCACTGCGCTGGGGCGCAGGATTTGTTTGTTCAGTCCCTGGCGCAGTGGTCGATTCAAGTGGCTGTGGTCTCCGAGCCATACTTCGTCCCTCATCAGGACGACTGGGCTGGGGACCTGGACGGCTCGGTGGCCGTCACCACTCGGGGCGCCGCCGGATCCCCGCCCTTCGAAAAAGTAGCGAAGGGCTCGGGATGCGTGGCGGTCTTGTTGGGGGGGATCTGGGTCGTGGGAGTGTATTTCTCTCCCAACAGGTCCCTGGCGGATTTCGAGAGCTTTCTGGTCCGCCTGGGGGCCCTGGTGGTGCAATGTAGCCAGACCCACCCCGTGCTAGTCGCCGGCGACTTCAACGCCAAGTCCTTGGCTTGGGGCTCGTCGGTGACGGATGCGCGCGGTGGGTCCCTGGAGGAATGGGCGATCTCCATCGGGCTGGTCGTCCTGAATCGGGGATCGGAGGACACGTGCGTGCGGCACAATGGCGGCTCGGTGGTGGACGTCACTTTTGCCACCCCGGGCCTTGCCCGCCGTGTCTGGGGCTGGAAGGTTCTTGTCGGCGAGGAGACGCTGTCCGATCATCGCTACATCCGGTACAGCGTCTCCGCTTCCCGGGCCCCTGTCCGGCCCGGTGGGGGTCCGACTACCCGATTCACGGGCGGCCGGCGGTGGGCCGCTAAGCGCCTCGATGTGGAGGCTGCGGAAGAAGCCGCTCTCATACAGGCGTGGCTCCCCGCGGCGGAAGGGCCGTTGCGGGTCGAGGAGGAGGCGGAGTGGTTCGGGGTAGCGATGTCACGCGTCTGCGACGCGTCGATGCCTCGGGTCACTCGCCTCCCGGCGAAGCGCCAGGTGTACTGGTGGTCGGCGGAGCTCTCGCAGCTGCGTGCGACTTGCGCGGCTGCGCAGCGCCGACTCGCCAGGCATCGTCGTCGTCGTGTCCGCCTGCCTGGCGACCAGGAGCAAGAGCGGCTGCTCTACAGCCTCCACAGAGGGGCGAAGAGAGCGCTGCGGGTGGCCATTGCACGAGCAAAGGCCGCGGCTTTCGAGGAATCCCGGAGGACTCTCGACAACGATCCGTGGGGGCGTCCATACCGTGTGGCGTTGAGCAAGCTCCGCCCATGGGCGCCTCCGTTGACGGAGAGTCTCCGGGCCGAGCTCGTCGAGGACGTCGTCGCGGCCTTGTTTCCGGCCACCGAGGAGTTCACTCCTCCACCGATTGCGCCACGTCCACCGGCGCAATCGTCGTCGTTGATTTCGGCAAGGGATATTCCGGAGGTTTCGCCTGAAGAGCTAGAGGCGGCAGTGCGTCGGCTGCGGGGCAAGAACTCGGCCCCGGGGCTCGACGGGGTGCCCGGTCGTGTTTGGGTGCTCGCCGTCGAGTCGCTGGGTACGAGGCTCCGCAGCCTGTTCTCCGCGTGCCTGCAGCAGGGCAGCTTCCCGTCGCGTTGGAAGACGGGCAAGCTCGTCCTGCTGAAGAAGGAGGGTCGACCCGTGGAGTCGCCGTCGGCCTATCGACCGATCGTTCTGCTCGACGAGGTGTGCAAGCTCTTTGAACGTATCGTGCACGCACGCCTCGTCGAGCATCTGGAGAGAACGGGCCCGAACTTGGCAGACTGTCAGTTCGGGTTCCGGAGGGGCCGGTCGACGATTCATGCGATTCTGCGGGTCAAGGCACTGGCGGAGGATGCAGTGTCTCGGGGCAAGTGCGTCGTGGCGGTGTCACTCGACATCGCCAACGCATTCAACACCATGCCCTGGGCCTGCATCAATGAGGCACTGCGGTACCACGAAGTTCCACCCTATCTTCGGCGTCTGGTGCAGGCGTACTTGTCCGATAGGTACGTCGTGTATCCGGGCGCCGACGGGTGGCATCGTCGGGCGGTGTCGTGCGGTGTTCCACAGGGCTCGGTTCTCGGGCCGCTCCTGTGGAACATCGGATACGACTGGGTGCTTCGTGGTACCAACCTTCGGGGCGTCGCTGTCGTCTGCTATGCGGACGACACGTTGGTGACAGCGACGGCCAGGACCCCGCAGCGGGCGGCTCTGCTCGCTGGTTTCGGTACAGAGTTGGTCGTGGATAGGATTCGGCGGCTGGGCCTCCAGGTGGCCCTGCACAAGACTGAGGCCCTATGTTTCCACGGACCTCAGTCCTGGCCACCGCCGGAGGCTCATTTGATGGTGGCGGGCGTGCGGATTCCCATCGGCTCCCAGATGAAGTACCTAGGTCTGATTTTGGACAGTCGGTGGGAATTCCGCGCCCATTTCGAGGAGTTATCGCCGAAGTTGGTCCGGACAGCGGGCGCTCTGGGTCGCCTGCTGCCCAATAGTGATGGTCCTGGCTTCCCTTGCCGAAGTCTGTATGCTGGAGTCGTGCGGTCCATGGCCCTGTACGGATGTCCCGTTTGGGCCGAGTCCCTCGGCGTGCGCTGCGTCCGCCTGCTGCATCGTCCGCAGCGAATCGTGGCGCAGCGTATCGTTAGGGGGTACCGCACGATCTCGCACGAGGCGGCCTGCGTCTTGGCGGGTACTCTGCCGTGGGAGTTGGACGCCAAGTCCCTCTCGTCAGCGTTCTTCTGGCGGGAGGAGACGTACAGGCGATCCGGGCAGAGGCCGGCCCCGAGAGAGGTCGAGGCCATGTTGGCCTCCCTCCGCAGGGCCGCCGTGGAGGAGTGGCGTTCCAGGCTGGAGAGCCCAAGTGCTGGCGTGGCGACCGTGGCGGCAGTGCGACCTGTCCTCCAGCAATGGATGGACAGGCGCCACGGTGCGCCGACATTCCGGCTGACGCAGGTGCTCACCGGGCACGGCTGCTTCGGTGAGTACTTGTGTCGCATCGTAGGAGCCGAGGAGACCGCCGTGTGCCACCATTGTGGCAACTGCCGTGACACGGCCCAGCACACGCTCGAGGAGTGCCCAGCCTGGGACGAGGAGCGCAGCGCTCTCGTAGCGGTCGTAGGGGGTGACCTCTCGCTGCCGACTGTGGTCGCCGCCATGGTCGGCAGCCGGAGGTCTTGGAAAGCTATGCTCTCCTTCTGCGAACGTGTTATTTCGCAGAAGGAGGGCGCCGAGCGGGACCGGGAGCAGACCGATCCCGCTCGGCTTAACAGACGAAGAAGGAGGCGTCGGCACAACATCTAAGCCGGCGCCGTGAGGCCACAGGGGGCCGCCGACTCCATCTTAGGCGGCCCACGGGAAGGTTGATTGTTGTGATTTGAAATGTTAGTGTGCCATTTAGGCACAGCGCAGAGGCGGTCCCGGTCCAATCCATAGCTCTCGCTTCAGGGTAAACCGGGGCCGTCTCGTCAATGCGCCGATGGTGGCCCGCGGGTTTTTAGTCGGTAGGACGGCGCAAAGTGATGGGGTAGGGACCCGGCCCAGCGGCCGCCCGACACAACTACGGGCGGCAACATCTTTACCATCTTCGCTGGGTCGGAAGTGCGCCGGTGAGTCCGACACACCCTCGCCCCTCCGGGGCGGGATGGTCCGTAAAGGGATTTTCCCCGCGCAAAAAAAAAAAAAAAAAAAAAAAAGGTTAGGTTAGGCGGCGCCGTGAGGCCACACGGGGTCGCCTTCCCTACCTTGGCGGCCCCCCGAGACGATTTATTTAGATGGTAGTGTGCCATTCAGGCACAGCGCAGAGGCGGTCCCGGTCCAATCCATAGCTCTTGCTTCAGGGTAAACCGGGGCCGTCTCGTCAATGCGCCGATGGTGGCCCGCGGGGTTTTTAGTCGGTAGGACGGCGCAAAGTTATGGGGTAGGGACCCGGCCCAGCGGCCGCCTGACACAACTACGGGCGGCAACATCTTACCATCTACGCTGGGTCGGAAGGCGCCGGTGAGTCCGACACACCCTCGCCCCTCTGGGGCGGGATGGTCCGTAAAGGGATTTTCCCCGCGCAAAAAAAAAAAAAAAAAAAAAAAAAAAAAAAAAAAAAAAAAAGGTTAGGTTAGGTTAGGTTAGGTTAGGTTAGGTTAGGTTAGGTTAGGTTTTTTTTTTTTTTTTTTTTTTTTTTTTTTTTTTTTTTTTTTTCCCAGTGTTTCTCTGTAGGGGATATGAAGTATCACTGTGAAGTGTCGTGATATATGTCATCATGTGCTGGCAAGGAGACAAGGCCTCGCTATTGGATACGATAGCCTGTCCCTTGCCAGTTTGTGTGTCATCCATTATGGTAGTGTGGTGTGTGAGGGTGTTTGAGTGTGTGTGGTGAGTCCAGTCAAGTGGTGTATAACAATAGGGTTTCTTATTTACTAAAATAAATTGGTACACAGTTGTAAATTTGAATGATAAATCAATAAAAATAAAAGTGACAAACTATGGACTAAGAATTATACAAAATAATACAAAAGAAGATAAAACAATGGTAATAAAATATAACGAGATGACACATGATATAGGAGTCGCAGTCCTTTTAAACAGAATATAAAAACTAAAAGTAAAAATTAAATAAAAGTTAAACAATAAAAAGACAAAATGGTTACAAATTTACATCAAGTTGTGCGGGCACGCGGAAAGCCGCTTCCCCAAACGGCGTCCACACGACCCGCACTAACCGAGAAAGATTAAAACTATAAAACACAAAAATTAATACACAAGTTATATAGTATATAAGTATCTTAAAGTTAAAGTTACATACAAACAAAGGATTTAAAAACATTATAAAATTACTGATAAGCATAAAACATATTAAAGCACTAACACATAATTATACAAATGAAAATAAGTTTATACACAAGAATAGAGTAAGGAACATTTTAAAATTATACAAGTTGAGATATTTAAACATAAACTAAATCACAAAAATAGAGATAGACAACATAATGGTAAAAATAACATGAGATAAAATAAAATGAACAGTTTTCAGTTGCTAAACAACCTCAGGGTCCAGCCGGGTTGTCGTTGGTGGCGTTAAAATCCTTCAGCGAACCCAGGATGGAGTCGACAAGCTCCAGATAGGAGGCGAGGGCCTTCTCTTTCCCCCTCGCGAGGAGGCCGCAGATATTATACGGGTCGACTCCGCAGCGTCCGCAGACCATCTCATGTGAGTACCGCGCCATGGCGTACCGCGGGCAGTCCTCGAAAAGGTGGTCCAGACTTTGGCTGGTCCTGTCGTCGCAAGGGCAGTGGTCATCCGGAGTGATGTGAAACCGGTGGAGGTATGCCTTGTGGTAACCATGACCGGTGAGGACCTGAGTGAGGTGGAAGCTGGGTTCGGTCGCCTTCCAAAGCCTACGGATGTCTCCGAGACTCGGGAAGAGCGACCGAGTATGTTGGCCTTGTTCAGCTGCAATGTAACGCGACTGCCAGGTGTCCATGGAGGAGCTACGTAATTTAAATTTTACAAAACTAATAGGGAAATTGACGTAATCTGGGGCTTTGTGGAGGTCGCAGGCCGAATTGGCTGCGCTGTCTGCGAGTTCATTGCCGTGAATGCCAATGTGACTCTTGACCCATGACAGTCGCAACGATCCCACCTCCCGATAGTCCCATAATACGCGATGTATCTGGGACACCAGAGGGTGGGTGTTGCTCCTGTTCTGAATTGCCATAATTGACGACATAGAGTCGCTAAAAATGACAACGTCAGTGTATCTGTGGTCAAGAGCCCATTGGCATGCACGGAGGATGGCAAGTAGCTCCGCCTGGAACACCGTACAGCAGTCGTGTAACTTGTACTTCTTGGTGGTTGTGATCTTCCCGCCAGGGTCGAAGCACACAAAAGCGGCCCCCACCCTGTCGTCATCCTGCTTACTCCCGTCGGTGAATATTTGATAAGTGTTAGTGCCGACCGCACCGTTGACCTCCTCCTGGTTACAGGAGGTTTTCAACTGAAAAGTGATGCGGTCCGCAGGGTGTAATAACTGATGGATGGGTGTGGGGATCTCGAGGCGGATGTCCTCGGGAAGGAATTGGGTGGTCCCGGAAAGTCGTGTGCTCTCGGCTTGACGAACCTCCTGGATCCTAAGATCCAAGGGGGTGAACTGGGCCAGAGCGAGGGCAGCATTGGTAGAGACTGTGCGGAAGGCCCTTATGGCCTTGATGGCAAAACCGCGTTGTACGCTTGCGAGGAGTTTCCTCGCGTACTTTTTCTCGACCACTTGCCCCCATACACCAGCGGCGTAGGTGATAGTCGGCTCAATCACGTGTCTATAGATTGTGCAAATGTTCTCTGTATGCATCCCCCAAGTGGGTTTTGCATACAGAGAGAGCTTCTTAAACACGCGTTGAGCCTTGCCGATGGCGTGGAGCAAGTGGTCGCGAAAAGTCAGTCTCTCATCCAATACTACCCCTAGGAGCTTGATGTTCCTGGCGAAGGCGATCGGATGCCCGTCCATGGCAAGTCTTGCAAGCTTAGCCCCGGGAGTGAACGCGATGGCCTGGGTTTTCGCAGCGCCAAACGTTAGTTTGACGCTCCTCCCCCAGTCCGCGATCTCTCCCAGGACTTTATTAGCGGTTTCCGCAAGTGCGCTCACGTCTCCAGCGGAGACAATGAGCAGCACGTCGTCCGCGTAAGCTTGCAAGTGACATCCAGGAGGCAGCGACCGATCCAGGAGCTCGTCAAGAATTATGTTCCAGAGCACGGGCCCACAAGTGGACCCTTGAATGCACCCTTTGGACATACTCTTGGTGACTCTAGCCCCCGCATGATCCAGAGTGACGCTACGTTCAGCGATGTAGCTGAGTATGAGCCCAAAGATGTTAGATGGGCACTCAGTCACTCTGAGTCGATGCAGGAGCGCGGGCCACCAAGCGTTGTCAAAGGCCGCTTTGATGTCTAGGGACACCGCAGCGACAAGGTGCTTCCGTGCTCTGGCCCCCTCGACAAACTCCAGGGCGGTGCGTAGGGCAGCAGTGGTGTTAGTTTGCTCCCTAAAGCCAAACTGATGGGCGTTGGCTTTGCCTATCCTGGATGCCCTGTAGGTGACTCTTTTTATAAAGAGCCGCTCTAACAACTTGCCAAAAACGGGCAGCAGACCGATAGGCCGGAACGCTCCCATGGTGGTGTAATCCGACTTGCCGGGTTTGGGAATGATTTTGACGTAGGCCTTCTTCCACCGCCGCGGAAAGTGCCCGAGGGCTAGGCATCTGTTCATAACAGATGTCAGCAACCCCGGGTACTGTTTGGCAAACTTCAGACAGATGTCTGAGGTCAAGCCATCCAGTCCTGGAGCCTTCTTGGGGTTCATAGACCCCAAGTGCTCCAGCACTTCCTCGGCGGTGAAAGGAGGATCCTCGGGAGTATCAGGATGGATGTTGGAGAGGTTTCTTAGGTAGTGGTGGTTGGGCTCGGTGTCCGGGCCGTCGTCGGGGTAGAAATGGTGCAGCAGAGCTGCGGCCGTTTCTTCCCCTTCTTCGGTGAACCGGTCACCGAGCTTTAGTGTAACAGGAGGGCGTCTAGGTGTGGTGTCTTTGAGAAGTCTGTTAGTGAGCGACCACACGTTCTCCCTGGTCTGGAGCTTGCAAAACTCCCTGAAATTTTGTGTTGAGGCGGTCTTAATTTCTTGCGCGTAAAGCGCCTTTAGCGCTCGAAATTCCTCAACCAGGGAGTCCGGTGGACGCCCGCGCCTAGCGGCTGTGTGTAAGCGCCGGTGTAGCAGGATGACTTCTCGCTTTCGCGCCCCCAATGCGTCGGTCCACCAGGGCGGTCGGTACTTACCTCCGCCCTGTTTAACCGGCATGGAGTCGCGACAAGCGGTGTGTATTATGTGCGTGATCTCATCAATAAGGGCCTCGAGTTCCTCATGATTGAGAGTGTTTATATCCCTTTCCAATACATCGGACTCGACAAAGGTGGTATGTAGCGAGTCCGCAAAGCAACCCCAGTGAGCTTTGTCGCTTTTGTACCGGAAAGTGGAGGTGTTGGTGGTGTGTGTGGTGTGCCCGGTATCTCCGGTCGCGACGCGAAACACTACGGCATTGTGTTGTGATGATGTACCTAGTGTGAGGTCGACTCGCCACTCTCGAATGGCCTCTAAGATGTTGAGCGAGGCCATTGTGACGTCAATGATAGACGTGCGGACACGTCCGTGTGTCACTGTTTCGAATGTGGGAGTCGACCCGGTGTTGCAAATGTATAGGTCGTTAGCGAGGGCAAGCTCCGCTACCTCGTAACCGCGGGGATTAGCGACGGCGCTACCCCAGTCGGGGTGCCAACCGTTAAAATCCCCGCCGAGAATTACAGGGCTTCCCCGCACCGACCTAAGAAATGTATCTATGTGGTGTAATGTGTTGTCTGCGTCGTGGTCAGGCTCAACGTAGGCCGACGCTACATAGTAGCGCCGATTGCCTAGGCTAAGCCCCACCACGCACAGGTTTGATGTAGAGTATTGTGTGTAACCGAGTGTGAGGAGGTCAGGCTTGACAAAGACGCAAGCCTTCACTCTGTCTCCGGTGCAAAACTGGTGGACGTTTACACCGGAGATGTGTTTGACCTCCGTGCCAGTCCCAACATATGGTTCCGACACGAGGGCCACTCTGTAGTCACTAGCCACGAAGGAGTCGATGAACTCCTGGAGACAGTTACGCGAACGGTCTAAATTGCACTGTACTACCAGGAGCTCGGACTTAACAGCCATAATCAACTTTAGTCCCTATCTTCTCCCTCATGGCTAGGATGCGTGGGCAGTTTGGTGACGTGGCCGAGTGAGACGCGGAGAGACCCGAGTTGAACCGGGTGTTGTGTGCCTGACAGTTGTAGCACTTGGGAGCCCCCTTCCTCTCCCTTATGGGACAACTGTCAGCAGTGTGTGTCGTCTCTGCGCAATAGGCGCAGGGTGTGATGGTGTTCTTGCACTTGATGCGCGTGTGCCCAAATTGTAAGCAGCGAAAACACTGCATAAACGGAGAGAAGTCCTCCACGTGTACCCTCTGGTGGTCCACGCAGACTCTCCCCGCCGCAGTGAGTCGCCGCCACACGTTGGGGTGTACAAGCAGTACTGCGTTGTATAGCTTGGGGTTGCGGTTGCTTCTCACAAACCTCAATTTCAGGTCCCCATCGGCCGTGTTTTCCGGGCATGCCTCCGGGTTCTGACTGCGGATGACCGCGACCAATTCCTCGGCCGGGACCTCCTTCGAGATGCCTTTTACTATAACCATAGGGTTAAGGCGCCTTGCGGCCTCGGCACTCACCTGAGTCGATCCGCGGAGGCGCTGCAAGGTGTCGTCGCGCTGTGAAACACTGTCGAACTCCACCCTGAGTTTGCCGTTAGATACCGGCTGAACCCTGGCTGGAGCGTAGGATGACTTCTTGTAAGAGACCGCCTTCCGGAACGCCTCGACGGCCTCTTGCCGGCTCTTCGTTGCCACCTTGGGGGTGACAATGATAGCCGGGCGATTGGCCGGAGGCGCAGGAACCGGTCTCGCAGTGGTGTTGGTAGTTGTCGCGACCTTAACCATCTTAACCGCCGAAGCGTACGACGGTGCGGCCGCGGCTGTGGCTGTGGTTGTCTGCTGCTTACTAATGGTTTGTAGAGTCCGTTGACTCTGCTGATGGAGCGCGTTCACAGCGGTGAGGTGCTTGTTTAGCTCCTCACGAACGCACTCCATAATGTCGGTTTTGATGTCTTGAATAGGGGTTGGGGTGGATGAGCCGGTGTTGGTGTTGGGGATGGAGGTCACCGAAGCGTCGGCGAAAGCAACTTTGGAGGCGATGAGAGTGAGTTGCCTCCCGATCGCCTCCACGCGCTGCTTGCTCTGCTTAGTGACACTCCTTTCCCCCGCTGCGCTGATGAGGATGGATGAAATGCAGAGCAGGTACTCCTTGAGAGTTGTAGAACTCGTGATAAAGTCCGCTCTTGCATTTGCCGGGAGTTGTTCATTGAGGTCGGTCACTGTGATGGTTTTGCCGGTGTTTTTCCCCTTGTTGTTATTTTGCTTCTTGGCGGGGGTGGGAGAAGGGACGGGATCGTCCGAGCCGCCGGATGTGGAAGGACCGACGGAGTCCTGCTCCATTTTTCCCTCCTCGGTACTCGCGATTTCCGAGGAGTCAGGCAGCTGTTCTGCCTCTTCCGGCAGTCGGACAGGGACGGGATTGATGTTAATGGACGGAGGGGAGTGCGCAAATTTGATTGCCGGAAACAGCTGCACCGAGCTCCCAAACTCCTAGGAGTTGGGCACCGGTTTCACTGCTTCCGGTGATCCGATCAGTTCCAGAGACCCGTGCAGAGAA
>AP025413.1:0-14078 GCA_030295005.1 Cephonodes hylas
CTTGGAACTGCGAAGTTGAATTTTGCAGACTTTGCAGGGCCGTATCTCGCCTGGGTTTGGGCGAAAAATTCCGGAACTTGGTGACAATGTAGGGACAGACGCACTTAGCACTGGGAAATAGTTAAAAGTATGTGTCACAGATCGTTTGAGCAAGTTATTAATTAAAAACTGTAAAAATCACCAAAATCACGCACTTTTCCGTCAATCACCATAAAACTATCAGCGGCAAAAATCCGAAAGTTTGCCAGTCGATGGGCCGGGGAATTCCGCACCGAACTGCACTTCCCGATATATGGGTAAAAGATCGTTTTGCTGAGTTATGTTTAAAAAACTGTCTGAAAAATTTGTAAAATCCGGTTTTTCTGTCACAATTTCCACAATATAAGTCCGATCGGAAAACTGTTTTCACTACACGATAGCTGGCATCAGCCCGCAACTTTTGGTGTATGACACGACACTTTTCGCACTAAAAACACTATTTTTCGGATTTTTTGAACGCGGAGCGGCTTAAAAATGATCCGATCGGTCCCGCGTTCGGACTGCGACTGGGTTAGGTTAGGTTAGGTTAGGTTTTTTTTTTTTTTTTTTTTTTTTTTTTTTTTTTTTTTCCAGTGTTACTCTGTTGGGGTAATGTATGTTTCACTGTGGAGTGTCGTGGTATATGTGACTGTGTGCTGGCAAGGAGACAAGGCCTCGCTATTGGATACGATAGCCTGTCCCTTGCCAGTTTGTGTATCATACGTTAGGGTAATGTGGTGTGTGAGAGTGTGTGTGTATGTGTGGTGAGTCCAGTCTGGTGGTGTACAATTTGGTTTTCTTAATTACTAAAATAAATTTTACTCAGGGTTGAAATGAATGTAGACAATTAAAATTTTGAATAAAATAATGGTAAACTTAGGACTAGACATACAAAATAAAAGAAAAAGTGGATATAAAACAAAATAAGGTGATATAAGTGATGACAGTCGCAGTCATTTAAACAGTTATTAACAAAAGAAAACTAAAACTACTACAAATAATAAAGGTTAAAACACAATTGTATATGATAACAAACAGAAATAGAGATCGATTAAATTACACAAAGCAACAATTTTACAAAATTAAGTCCGGGGTTTGCGGGCGCGCAGGCCACCGCTTCCCCTCGCGGTGTCCGCGCGACCCGCCCTAACTAAGAGATAAGTATAAACAAACGAAATTTAATACACTAGTTACTCTAATTTAAACAGAAAAACAAAACACGGTAAATTACACATAAGCGAACGTCTAAAAATTATATTAAACAAAAAGATGGGTAAAAGAAACATAAGCAAAACTACAAGTGTACACATCAATAGAACAAATTAAGCACTAATTAAAATTATTGTACAAAGAGAAAGTTTACACAATATCTAGAAAATAAAAGAACATCTTAGAACTATTGTAAAGCAAAATAATGGAATATAAACAAATTAACAGATAAAATGTGAAGACAAGAAGACAGTGTAAAGTTATATAGCATAGAAATTTAAATTCAAAGTTGTTAAGCAACCTCAGGGTCCAGCCGGGTTGATGTTGGTGGCATTGAAGTCCTTCAGCGAGCCCAGGATGGAGTCGACTAGTTCAAGATAAGAAGTAAGGGCCTTCTCCTTGCCTTTCGCAAGGAGATCACCGATCTTGAACGGTTCGACCCCGCAGCGTCCACAAACCATCTCGTGCGAGTACCGCGCCATGGCGAACCGCGGGCAATCCTCGAAGAGGTGGTCCAGGCTGGTTAGGTTAGGTTAGGTTAGGTTAGGTTAGGTTAGGTTAGGTTAGGTTAGGTTAGGTTAGGTTAGGTTAGGTTAGGTTAGGTTAGGTTGGTCCCGGTCCAATCCATAGCTCTCGCTTCAGGGTAAACCGGGGCCGTCTCGTCAATGCGCCGATGGTGGCCCGCGGGGTTTTTAGTCGGTAGGACGGCGCAAAGTGATGGGGTAGGGACCCGGCCCAGCGGCCGCCCGACACAACTACGGGCGGCAACACCTTTACCATCTTCGCTGGGTCGGAAGTGCGCCGGTGAGTCCGACACACCCTCGCCCCTCCGGGGCGGGATGGTCCGTAAAGGGATTTTCCCCGCGCAAAAAAAAAAAAAAAAAAAAAAAAAAAAAAAAAAAAAAAAAAAAAAAAAAAAAAAAAAAAAAGGTTAGGTTAGGTTAGGTTAGGTTAGGTTAGGTTAGGTTAGGTTAGGTTAGGTTAGGTTAGGTTAGGTTAGGTTAGGTTAGGTTAGGTTGGGCATTGCACATTTGACGCCCAGACGGGTGGCCACCGGGGCCTACCTGTTTGAGGTGCCCGGGCCCGAGTCGGAGGCAAGGGCCGACTCCCTCCTTCAAAAACTGAGGGAGGTTCTTGCCGGGTCGGAGGATGTACGTGTTGCCCGACCCGTCAAGACTGCGGAGCTGCGGGTTTCGGGGCTGGACGAGTCCGCCACCCCCGAGGCAGTCGCAGCGGCCGTGGCCCGGCTCGGCGAGTGCTCGCCCGAGGACGTCCGGGTGGGAGAAATCCGGGCTGAGCGCTCCGGCCTGGGCGCCGTATGGCTTCGGTGTCCGGCGAAGGCGGCCGACAAGCTCGCCAGGGCAGGTCGCGTCCTGGTGGGCTGGGTGTCGGCTAGGGTTCGGCTCCTGGAGCCGAGGCCCATGCGATGTTTCAGGTGCCTCTTTAGAGGGCACGTACGTGTCAAATGCACTGCGGAGTGTGACCGCACCGGGATCTGCTACCGGTGCGGTCAAGAGGGCCATGTGGCCCGTAATTGCCTAGCGGACCCGCACTGCACAATCTGTGCAGCTGCGGGGAAGCCCGCTGGGCACAGGGTGGGCGCCAAGTCCTGCGTCGCTTCCTCCGTCCCGCAACGCTCTTCTCGCGGTGCGAGATCCGAGGTTGTGGCGCGGCCGAAAACGCCCACCCAGGAGATGATGGAGATCGCCCATAGTTAATATGGCATTTAATTTCCTCCAGGCGAACATCAATCACTGCGCTGGGGCGCAGGATTTGTTTGTTCAGTCCCTGGCGCAGTGGTCGATTCAAGTGGCTGTGGTCTCCGAGCCATACTTTGTCCCTCCTCAGGACGATTGGGCTGGGGACCTGGACGGCTCGGTGGCCGTCATCACTCGGGGCGCCGCCGGATCCCCGCCCTTCGAAAAAGTAGCGAAGGGCTCGGGATGCGTGGCGGTCTTGTTGGGGGGGTTTTGGGTCGTAGCAGTGTATTTCTCTCCCAACAGGTCCCTGGCGGATTTCGAGAGCTTTCTGGTCCGCCTGGGGGCCCTGGTGGTGCAATGTAGCCAGACCCACCCCGTGCTAGTCGCCGGCGACTTCAACGCCAAGTCCTTGGCTTGGGGCTCGTCGGTGACGGATGCGCGCGGTGGGTCCCTGGAGGAATGGGCGATCTCCATCGGGCTGGTCGTCCTGAATCGGGGATCGGAGGACACGTGCGTGCGGCACAATGGCGGTTCGGTGGTGGACGTCACGTTTGCCACCCCGGGCCTTGCCCGCCGTGTCGGGGGCTGGAAGGTGTTGGTCGACGAGGAGACGCTGTCCGATCATCGCTACATCCGGTACAGCGTCTCCGCTTCCCGGGCCCCTGTGCAGCCCGGTGGGGGTCCGACTACCCGATTCACGGGCGGCCGGCGGTGGGCCGCTAAGCGCCTCGATGTGGAGGCTGCGGAAGAAGCCGCTCTCATACAGGCTTGGCTCCCCGTGACGGACGGGCCGTTGCGGGTCGAGGAGGAGGCGGAGTGGTTCGGGGTAGCGATGTCACGCGTCTGCGACGCGTCGATGCCCCGGGTCACTCGCCTCCCGGCGAAGCGCCAAGTGTACTGGTGGTCGGCGGAGCTCTCGCAGCTGCGTGCGACTTGCGCGGCTGCGCAGCGCCGACTGTCCAGGCACCGTCGTCGTCGGGTCCGCCTGCCTGGCGACCAGGAGCAGGAGCGGCTGCTCTACAGCCTCCACAGAGGGGCGAAGAGAGCGCTGCGGGTGGCCATTGCACGAGCAAAGGCCGCGGCTTACGAAGAATCCCGGAGGACTCTCGATAACGATCCGTGGGGGCGTCCATACCGTGTGGCGTTGAGCAAGCTCCGCCCATGGGCGCCTCCGTTGACGGAGAGTCTCCGGGCCGAGCTCGTCGAGGACGTCGTCGCGGCCTTGTTTCCGGCCACCGAGGAGTTCACTCCTCCACCGATTGCGCCACGTCCACCGGCGCAATCGTCGTCGTTGATTTCGGCAAGGGATATTCCGGAGGTTTCGCCTGAAGAGCTAGAGGCGGCAGTGCGTCGGCTGCGGGGCAAGAACTCGGCCCCGGGGCTCGACGGGGTGCCCGGTCGTGTTTGGGTGCTCGCCGTCGAGTCGCTGGGTACGAGGCTCCGCAGCCTGTTCTCCGCGTGCCTGCAGCAGGGCAGCTTCCCGTCGCGGTGGAAGACGGGTAAGCTCGTCCTGCTGAAGAAGGAGGGTCGACCCGTGGAGTCGCCGTCGGCCTATCGACCGATCGTTCTGCTCGACGAGGTGTGCAAGCTCTTTGAGCGTATCGTGCACGCGCGCCTCGTCGAGCATCTGGAGAGGACGGGCCCGAACTTGGCAGACTGCCAGTTTGGGTTCCGAAGGGGCCGGTCGACGATTCACGCGATTCTGCGGGTCAAGGCACTGGCGGAGGATGCAGTGTCTCGGGGCAAGTGCGTCGTGGCGGTGTCACTCGACATCGCCAACGCATTCAACACCATGCCCTGGGCCTGCATCAATGAGGCACTGCGGTACCACGAAGTTCCACCCTATCTTCGGCGTCTGGTGCAGGCGTACCTGTGCGATCGGTACGTCGTGTATCCGGGCGCCGACGGGTGGCATCGTCGGGCGGTGTCGTGCGGTGTTCCACAGGGCTCGGTTCTGGGACCGCTCCTGTGGAACATCGGATACGACTGGGTGCTTCGTGGTACCAACCTTCGGGGCGTCGCTGTCGTCTGCTATGCGGACGACACGTTGGTGACAGCGACGGCCAGGACACCGCAGCGGGCGGCTCTGCTCGCTGGTTTCGGGACCGAGTTGGTTGTAGACAGGATTCGGCGACTGGGCCTCCAGGTGGCCCTGCACAAGACTGAGGCCCTATGTTTCCACGGACCTCAGTCGTGGCCACCGCCGGAGGCTCACTTGACGGTGGCGGGCGTGCGGATTCCCATCGGCTCCCAGATGAAGTACCTCGGTCTGATTCTGGACAGTCGGTGGGAATTCCGCGCCCATTTCGAGGTATTGTCGCAGAAGTTGGTCCGGACAGCGGGCGCTCTGGGTCGCCTGCTGCCCAATAGTGATGGTCCTGGCTTCCCTTGCCGAAGTCTGTATGCTGGAGTCGTGCGGTCCATGGCCCTGTACGGATGTCCCGTGTGGGCCGAGTCCCTCGGCGTGCGCTGCGTCCGCCTGCTGCATCGTCCGCAGCGAATTGTGGCGCAGCGTATCGTTAGGGGGTACCGCACGATCTCGCACGAGGCGGCCTGCGTCTTGGCAGGTACTCTGCCGTGGGAGTTGGACGCCAAGTCCCTCTCGTCAGCGTTCTTCTGGCGGGAGGAGACGTACCGGCGATCCGGGCAGAGGCCGGCCCCGAGAGAGGTCGAGGCCATGTTGGCCTCCCTCCGCAGGGCCGCCGTGGAGGAGTGGCGTTCCAGGCTGGAGAGCCCAAGTGCTGGGGTGGCGACCGTAGCGGCAGTGCGTCCTGTCCTCCAGCAGTGGATGGACAGGCGCCACGGTGCGCCGACATTCCGGCTGACGCAGGTGCTCACTGGGCACGGCTGCTTCGGTGAGTACCTGTGTCGCGTCGTAGGAGCCGAGGAGACCGCCGTGTGCCACCATTGTGGCAACTGCCGTGTGGACACGGCCCAGCACACGCTCGAGGAGTGCCCAGCCTGGGACGAGGAGCGTAGCGCTCTGGTAGCGGTCATAGGGGGTGACCTCTCGCTGCCGACTGTGGTCGCCGCCATGGTCGGCAGCCGGAGGTCTTGGAAAGCTATGCTCTCCTTCTGCGAACGTGTCATGTCGCAGAAGGAGAGCGCCGAGCGGGACCGGGAGCAGACCGATCCCGCTCGGCTTAACAGACGTAGAAGGAGGCGCCGGCATAACACCTAGCCGGCGCCGTGAGGCCACACGGGGCCGCCGTCTCTAACTTGGGCGGCCCACGAGACGGATAAAGTTGTTTTGAAATTGATTGTGTGCCCATAAATGGCACAGCGCAGAGGCGGTCCCGGTCCAATCCATAGCTCTCGCTTCAGGGTAAACCGGGGCCGTCTCGTCAATGCGCCGATGGTGGCCCGCGGGGTTTTTAGTCGGTAGGACGGCGCAAAGTTATGGGGTAGGGACCCGGCCCAGCGGCCGCCCGACACAACTACGGGCGGCAACATCTTTACCATCTACGCTGGGTCGGAAGTGCGCCGGTGAGTCCGACACACCCTCGCCCCTCCGGGGCGGGATGGTCCGTAAAGGGATTTTCCCCGCGCAAAAAAAAAAAAAAAAAAAAAAAAAGGTTAGGTTAGGTTAGGTTAGGTTAGGTTAGGTTTTTTTTTTTTTTTTTTTTTTTTTTTTTTTTTTTTTTTTCCCAGTGTTTCTCTGTAGAGGTAATGACAGTATCACTGTAGAGTATGGTGGTATAGGTGACTATGTGCTGGCAAGGAAACGAGGCCTCGCTATTGGATACGAAAGCCCGTTCCTTGCCAGTTTGTGTGTCATTCAGTTCAGGTAGGTGTTGTGTGTAACGGTGTTTGAGTATGTGTGGTGAGTCCAGTCAGGTGGTGTACAATATGGTTTCTTAAAATTAAAATAATTTGTAGACAGGATAGTAAATAAATGTGAACAACGAAGTAAAATTTTTACATTGAAAAAAGTGAAAAACTAAAGACTAGACTAAAACTAAAACAGTGGGTATAAACGAAACAAAGTAACAAGAGTGATTACAGTCGCAGTCATAAAACAGTAATTAATAAAAGAACTAAAATTATTACAAAAATAAAAATAAAAGTTGAAGAAAATTATACATGGCAAAACAAATTTAAATACAAGAAAACAAGAATAATACAAAAATTATTAGATGAGGGTTGGCGGGCGCGCAGGCCACCGCTTCCCCTTGCGGTGTCCGCACGACCCGCACTAACCAAGAGATGAATATAAACAAAAATTTACGCTAATTACACTTAATTAAACAGGATTACACGATAAAATACACATAAATGAACATCTTAAGAATATATTAAACAAAATGAAGGATAAATGAAACATTATTAAAACTACAAGTGTATACATCAATTAAACAAATTTAAGCACTAGTTAACATTATTATACCAAAAGAAAGTTTACACAAAATACAGAGAATAAGAGAACATCTTAGAACTATTGTAAAGTAAAATTATGGAATATAAACAAATTGACAAATTACATTTAAAGACAAGAAGACAGGGTTAAATTATATAACATTAAAATTTAAAGTTGCTATTCAACCTCAGGGTCCAGCCGGGTTGTCGTTGGTGGCGTTAAAATCCTTCAGCGAACCCAGGATGGAGTCGACAAGCTCCAGATAGGAGGCGAGGGCCTTCTCCTTCCCCCTCGCTAGGAGGTCACTTATCTTATAAGGGTCGACTCCGCAGCGTCCGCAGACCATCTCATGCGAGTACCGCGCCATGGCGTACCGCGGGCAGTCCTCGAAGAGGTGGTCCAGGCTTTGGCTGGTCCTGTCGTCGCAAGGGCAGTGGTCATCCGGAGTGATGTGGAACCGGTGGAGGTAGGCCTTATGGTAACCATGACCGGTGAGGACCTGAGTGAGGTAGAAGCTGGGTTCGGTCGCCTTCCAAAGCCTGCGGATGTCTCCGAGACTCGGGAAGAGCGACCGAGTGTGTTGGCCTTGTTCAGCAGCGATGTAACGCGACTGCCAGGTGTCCATGGAGGAGCTACGTATTTTAGATTTGACAAAACTAATAGGAAATTTGTTGTAATCAGGGACTTTATGCAAGTTGCAGGCCAAATTGGCTGCACTGTCAGCAAGTTCATTGCCGTTTATGCCAATGTGACTCTTGACCCATGACAGTCGCAACGACCCCACCTCCCGATAGTCCCATAATACGCGATGTATCTGGGACACCAGGGGGTGGGTGTTGCTCCTGTTCTGGATTGCCATAATTGACGACATAGAGTCGCTAAAAATGACAACGTCAGTGTATCTGTGGTCAAGAGCCCATTGGCATGCGCGGAGGATGGCAAGTAGCTCCGCCTGGAACACCGTACAGCAGTCGTGTAACTTGTACTTCTTGGTGGTTGTGATCTTCCCGCCAGGGTCGAAGCACACAAATGCGGCCCCCACCTTGTCGTCATCCTGCTTACTCCCGTCGGTGAATAATTGATAAGTGTTTGAGCAGACCGCACCGTCGACCTCCTCCTGGTTAGAGGAGGTTTTCAACTGAAAAGTGATGCGGTCCGCAGGGTGTAATAACTGATGGATAGGAGTGGGGATCTCGAGGCGGATATCCTCGGGAAGGAATTGGGTGGTCCCGGAAAGTCGGGTGCTCTCGGCCTCGTGCACCTCCAGGATCCTAAGATCCAGGGGGGTGAACTGGGCCAGAGCGAGGGCAGCATTGGTGGAGACTGTGCGGAAGGCCCTTATGGCCTTGATGGCGAATCCGCGTTGTACGCTAGCGAGGAGTTTCCTCGCGTACTTTTTCTCGACCACTCGCCCCCATACACCAGCGGCGTAGGTGATGGTCGGCTCAATCACGTGCCTATAGATAGTGCAGATGTTCTCTGTATGCATCCCCCAGGTGGGTTTTGCATACAGAGACAGCTTCTTAAACACGCGTTGAGCCTTGCCGATGGCGTGGAGCAAGTGGTCGCGAAAAGTCAGTCTCTCATCCAATACTACCCCTAGGAGCTTGATGTTCCTGGCGAAGGCGATCGGATGCCCGTCCATGGCAAGTCTTGCAAGCTTAGCCCCGGGAGTGAACGCGATGGCCTGGGTTTTAGCAGCGCCAAACGTTAGTTTGACGCTCCTCCCCCAGTCCGCGATCTCTCCCAGGACTTTATTTGCGGTGTCCGCAAGTGCGCTCACATCTCCAGCGGAGACAATGAGCAGCACGTCGTCCGCATAAGCTTGCAAGTGACATCCAGG
Source organism: Cephonodes hylas (assembly GCA_030295005.1). Lineage (NCBI taxonomy): Eukaryota > Metazoa > Arthropoda > Insecta > Lepidoptera > Sphingidae > Cephonodes > Cephonodes hylas. Next base: position 9,128 of record AP025413.1, read on the forward strand.
AGGCAGCGGCCGGTCCAGGAGCTCGTCAAGAATTATGTTCCAGAGCACAGGCCCACAAGTGGACCCTTGAATGCACCCTTTGGACATACTCTTGGTGACTCGAGCCCCCGCATGATCCAGAGTGACGCTACGTTCAGCGATGTAGCTGAGTATGAGCCCAAAGATGTTAGATGGGCACTCAGTCACTCTGAGTCGATGCAGGAGCGCGGGCCACCAAGCGTTGTCAAAGGCCGCTTTGATGTCCAGAGACACCGCAGCGACCAGGTGCTTCCGTGCTCTGGCCCCCTCGACAAACTCCAGGGCGGTGCGTAGGGCAGCAGTGGTGTTAGTTTGCTCCCTAAAGCCAAACTGATGGGCGTTGGCTTTGCCTATCCTGGATGCCCTGTAGGTGACTCTTTTTATAAAGAGCCGCTCTAACAACTTGCCAAAAACGGGCAGCAGACCGATAGGCCGGAACGCTCCCATGGTGGTATAATCCGACTTGCCGGGTTTGGGAATGATTTTGACGTAGGCCTTCTTCCACTGCCGCGGGAAGTGCCCGAGGGCTAGGCATCTGTTCATAACAGATGTCAGCAACCCCGGGTACTGTTTGGCAAACTTCAGACAGATGTCTGAGGTCAAGCCATCCAGTCCTGGAGCCTTCTTGGGGTTCATAGACCCCAAGTGCTCCAGCACTTCCTCGGCAGTGAAAGGAGGATCCTCGGGAGTATCAGGATGGATGTTGGAGAGGTTTCTTAGGTAGTGGTGGTTGGGCTCGGTGTCCGGGCCGTCGTCGGGGTAGAAATGGTGCAGCAGAGCTGCGGCCGTTTCTTCCCCTTCTTCGGTGAACCGATCGCCGAGCTTAAGTGTAACAGGAGGGCGTCTAGGTGTGGTGTCTTTGAGTAGTCTGTTGGTGAGCGACCACACGTTCTCCCTGGTCTGGAGCTTACAAAACTCCCTGAAGTTCTGGGTTGAGGCGGTCTTAATTTCATTGGCGTAAAGCGCCTTTAGCGCACGAAATTCCTCAACCAGGGAGTCCGGCGGACGCCCGCGCCTAGCGGCTGTGTGTAAGCGCCGGTGTAGCTGGATGACTTCTCGCTTTCGCGCCCCCAGTGCGTCGGTCCACCAGGGCGGTCGGTACTTACCTCCGCCCTGTTTAACCGGCATGGAGTCGCGACAAGCGGTGTGTATTATGAGCGTGATCTCATCAATGAGGGCCTCGAGTTCCTCATGATTGAGAGTGTTAATATCCCTTTCCAGTACATCGGACTCGACAAAGGTGGTATGTAGCGAGTCCGTAAAGCAACCCCAGTGAGCTTTGTCGCTTTTGTACCGGAAAGTGGAGGTGTTGGTGGTGTGTGTGGTGTGCCCGGTATCTCCGGTCACGACGCGAAACACTACGGCATTGTGTTGTGATGAAGTACCTAGTGTGAGGTCGACCCGCCACTCTCGAATGGCCTCTAAGATGTTGAGCGAGGCCATTGTGACGTCAATGATAGACGTGCGGACACGTCCATGTGTCACTGTTTCGAATGTGGGAGTCGACCCGGTGTTGCAAATGTATAGATCGTTTGCGAGGGCAAGCTCCGCAACCTCGTAACCGCGGGGATTAGCAACGGCGCTGCCCCAATCGGGGTGCCAACCGTTGAAATCCCCGCCGAGAATTACAGGGCTGCCTCGCACCGACCTAAGAAATGTGTCTATGTGGTGTAGTGTGTTGTCTGCGTCATGGTCGGGCTCAACGTAGGCTGACGCTACATAGTAACGTCGATTGCCTAGGCTAAGCCCCACCACGCACAAGTTCGATGTAGAGTATTGTGTGTAACCGAGTGTGAGGAGGTCAGGCTTGACAAAGACGCAAGCCTTCACTCTGTCTCCGGTGCAAAACTGGTGGACGTTCACACCGGAGATGTGTTTGACCTCCGTGCCAGACCCAACATATGGTTCCGACACGAGGGCCACTCTGTAATCACTAGCCACGAAGGAGTCGATGAACTCCTGGAGACAATTGCGCGAACGGTCTAAATTGCACTGTACTACCAGGAGCTCGGACTTAACAGCCATAATCAACTTTAGTCCTTATCTTCTCCCTCATGGCTTGGATGCGTGGGCAGTTTGGTGAAGTGGCCGAGTGAGACGCGCCGAGACCCGAGTTGAACCGGGTGTTGTGTGCCTGACAGTTGTAGCACTTGGGAGCCCCCTTCCTCTCCCTTATGGAACAACTGTCAGCAGTGTGTGTCGTCTCTGCGCAATAGGCGCAGGGTGTAATGGTGTTCTTGCACCTGTTGCGTGTGTGCCCAAATTGCAAGCAGCGAAAGCACTGCATGAACGGAGAGAAGTCCTCCACGTGTACCCTCTGGTGGTCCACGCAGACTCTCCCCGCCGCAGTGAGTCGCCGCCATACATTGGGGTGTACAAGCAATACAGCGTTGTAAAGCTTGGGGTTTCTATTGCTTCTCAGGAACCTCAGTATCAGGTCCCCATCGGCCATGTTTTCCGGGCACACCTCCGGGTTCTGACTACGGATGACCGCGACCAATTCCTCGGCCGGGACCTCCTTCGAGATGCCTTTAATAGTCACCATTGGGTTTAAACGCCTTGCGGCCTCGGCACTCACCTGAGACGATCCGCGGAGGCGCTGCAAGGTGTCGTCGCGCTGTGTTACGTTATCGAACTCCACCCTGAGTTTGCCGTTGGATACCGGCTGAACCCTGGCTGGAGCGTAGTTGGTTTTCTTGTACGAGACCGCCTTCCTGAACGCCTCGACGGCCTCTTGCCGGCTCTTCACTGCCACCTTGGGGGTGACAATGATTGCCGGGCGGTTGGCCGGAGGCGCAGGAGCCGGTCTCGCAGTGGTGGTGGTGTTTGTCGTGGGCTTTACCATCTTAACCGCCGAAGCGTACGATGGTGTGGCCGCGGCTGTTGCTGTCTGCTGCTTGGTGAACGTTTGCAGCGTTCTTTTGTTCTGTTCATGGAGCGCGTTCACGGCAGTGAGGTGTTTGCCGAGTTCCTCACGAACGCACTCCATGATGTCGGTTTTGAGATCCTTGGAATTTTCGGTTGTGGATGAGTCGGTGTTGGTGATGGGGGTGGAGGTCACCGAAGCGTCGGCAAAGGCAACTTTGGAGGCGATGAGAGTCAGTTGCCTCCCGATCGCCTCCACTCGCTGCTTGCTCTGCTTCGTGACGCTCCTTTCCCCCGCTGCGCTGATGAGGATTGAAGAGATGACGAGCAGGTACTCCTTTAGTGTGGTGGAGCTCGTAATAAAGTCGGCCCTTGCATTCTCGGGCAGCTGGTCGTTGAGGTCGGTTATTGTAGTAGGCTTGTTTGCCTTTTTCTCCTTGTTGCTCGTTTTCTTAGGCGGGTTCGAAGCGGGAGCGGTATCGCTCGATCCGCCGGCCGCAGGGCGACCCTCGGAGTCTTGCTCCATGCTTCAGCTCCAAGTATCGATCAACACCCGGAAGAAGGGCAGGTGTGCGGCCGCTTCCCGGAGGAGGAGAGGGACAGGTTTAGTGTAAAAGGACGGAAAGGAGTGCGCAAACTTGAGTGCCGGAAGCGGCTGCCCCAAACTCCCAAACTCCTAAGAGTTGGGTGCTAGTTTCACCACTTCCGGTGACCCGATCAGGCCCGAAGACCCGTGCCGAGAAAGAGCGGACCAGTCAGAGGCTGTTGCAAGACTCAGCTCGCCAATCCCCCGGAACCACTTGGAGTACCGGCGATGTTTCACTTTTTCACAAAAGTGATGATATCTCCGGTCTCCTGGGGATCTCGGGGACGGGACCTTTTTGGCAGGTCAGGAGAGGAGCCGAGCCCTGCTATGGGGGGGAAGAAACGAGAGGGGGGGGTGGGAGAAAAAAGTCGATTTTTAACCCCCTCTCGATGTATTACAAAAATAGTATGAATAATTATATAAAATATATAAGTATGGGGGAGTGTGAGTTGGAGGAGGGGTAAGCAGAGGGCTTTTGAATTTTAAAAATATAATAAATATATACGGAGATATAACCGAAAAACACTTTTAATAAAAAAAGTTTTTTCCGGTTTTTGTTGAATATCTCGGAGACCAGAAGGGTTAGGGAGATGGGACTTCAGGGGAGGGTTGCTGAGGGCTTGGGGAACAAAATTCGAAAAAGAGGGGGTCGAAAAGGGGGAAAAAAAAAAACAATGAAATTTTTGACCCCACTCAATCTGCTGCCAGGGGCGTACCAGAAGGTATATATAGTATGTTGAACAATAATTATGTTGGGGGGGGTCGGCTGGTGCTGAGGGCACTTAAAAATATAATGTAAATATAATATATAACGAATGAGCGAGAGAAGGCCTCTGATTGGTCGAGACACTTAAACGGCAAAAGCCACGGATCCACCGATCAGATCTGCACCAAATTTGGCAGGGATGTTGGGAGGATGAATATCTAACTGTAGGCACTAACCCTGGGCGTGGAGACAGTCCAGGGGCCACGCCGCCGAGGGTCAAAGTTGAGTATTTCGGCTTTCGCCCACTTATCGGTGTTAAAATGGTACTCACCGATGTCCGATCTTAGGACTTGAAGTGCCTGCAGTTAGGGGAGGAGTTGGGGAATCGGGAGGCACCAAGATCCAGAAGAAGTGACGGAACCCGACCTCGCTTAGCGCTTGCAACTCAGCGAGTGAATTTTCCGCACTTTGAGGGTCCGTATCTCGGTGATTATCCACCAGAAAAATCCAAAATTTGGTGAGGGTGTGGGCAGCAACGCACTTTACACTGGGAAATTGTTGAAAGTATACGTCACAGATCGTTTGACGAAGTAATTAAAGAAAAACTGTCAAAAATCACAAAATTGTCACTTTAACCCTCGCTCACAGGGAAACTATCCACGGGAAAAATCTGAAACTTTCACAGTCGACGGGCCGGGGAATTCCACGTCGATGTGCACTTCCAAAGTGGGGGGTAACAGATCACTCCGCGAAGTTATCCACAAAAAACTGTTGAA
>AP025411.1:0-18099 GCA_030295005.1 Cephonodes hylas
TGGCGTTCAAGGAAATCTCAACCAAAGAACTTTCCTTAACACCAATGAGCTCATGATCCCCGTAGCTATTACCGGCCGTAGTTTGCGGTCACGGTCTAAATATACGCTGTATAAACTTACGTGCGGCAAAGAAAAAGTTGCTAGAACAAAATATATGTACCATCGAAATGTTATGCGCATTAATAACATACGAAACGAACCTTTTTTTTCCCCATAATTTATTGGATGTGTATATTCACGGAAACCAAGATACTCGTCACAATGAGTTTGGGAAGTTCCTATGGCCACCTTCCAACTCCATCATCAGAACGTGGTTACCATCTAGTGACAAAGGACTCGTCAAGACAAATAAGATGAGCACAAATGTGATAGAGTTGTGCCGAAGTGCCACCTAACATTTTTTTTTCACTTTATGGCCAATTTCTCTTTTCTTCTCAAATACTTACAAATACTAATAATTCTCTAACGAAGTAGGATTAAAAACTATCCATAGCTGATAAAACATGATAATTTAATAACTGTTGATAATTATTATTGGTAACTGAAGTAACACTCAAATTTTAATCATATAAGTTAAAATTGTCTTGTACATTTATAGCAATATTAAGTTAAATGTACATGACAATTTTAATTTAGCAAAATAAAGTGTGTATTTACCATTTGATGGTAATATTTTTACTCTTTTTCTTTAACATGCGATTACAATGCCGAACTTTTACGATTAATGTTGTAATCCATTTAATACGAAAAAAATAAATATCATGTCCAACTAGCAAATTTGCGAAATTTACCAGAGTATTTAGCCATTCGACACAATTTATCAACTGATAACTCAATATATAATTGAAACTATGAAAAAAATACTTAAACACCGCGCTATACAATTTTTCTAGTGATGATTCTGACAATAGCAGACATCCAATGAGGACAGTGAGAAAATAAAAAGTTGGTTCAGTCAGGTTTTGGGTTGGGTTGGGTTAGGTTAGGTTATGTGTTTTTTTTTTTCTTTAAATACTTCTGACAATAGCAGACATCCAATGAGGACAGTGAGAAAACAAAAAGTAAGTTAGGTTTTGGGTTGGGTTGGGTTAGGTTAGGTTAGGTGTTTTTTTTTTCTTTAAATGCTTCTGACAATAGCAGACATCCAATGAGGACAGTGAGAAAATAAAAAGTAAGTTTAGTTAGGTTTTGGGTTAAGTTAGGTTAGGTCAAAAAAAAAAAAAGAAGGGTTTTTTTTCTTTAAATGCTTCTGACAATAGCAGACAGCCAATGAGGACAGTGAGAAAATAAAAAGTTGGTTCAGTTAGGTTTTGGGTTGGGTTAGGTTAGGTTAGATGTTTTTTTTTTCTTTAAATGCTTCTGACAATAGCAGACATCCATTGAGGACAGTGAGAAAATAAAAAGTAAGTTTAGTTAGGTTTTGGGTTAAGTTAGGTTAGGTCAAAAAAAAAAAAGAAGGGTTTTTTTTTTCTTTAAATGCTTCTGACAATAGCAGACAGCCAATGAGGACAGTGAGAAAACAAAAAGTTGGTTCAGTTAGGTTTTGGGTTGGGTTGGGTTAGGTTAGGTTAGGTGTTTTTTTTTTCTTTAAATGCTTCTGACAATAGCAGACTTCCAATGAGGACAGTGAGAAAATAAAAAGTAAGTTAAGTTAGGTTTTGGGTTGGGTTGGGTTAGGTTAGGTTAGGTGTTTTTTTTTTCTTTAAATGCTTCTGACAATAGCAGACATCCAATGAGGACAGTGAGAAAATAAAAAGTAAGTTTAGTTAGGTTTTGGGTTAAGTTAGGTTAGGTCAAAAAAAAAAAAAGAAGGGTTTTTTTTTCTTTAAATGCTTCTGACAATAGCAGACATCCATTGAGGACAGTGAGAAAATAAAAAGTAAGTTTAGTTAGGTTTTGGGTTAAGTTAGGTTAGGTCAAAAAAAAAAAGAAGGGTTTTTTTTTCTTTAAATGCTTCTGACAATAGCAGACAGCCAATGAGGACAGTGAGAAAACAAAAAGTAAGTTAAGTTAGGTTTTGGGTTGGGTTGGGTTAGGTTAGGTTAGGTGTTTTTTTTTCTTTAAATGCTTCTGACAATAGCAGACATCCAATGAGGACAGTGAGAAAATAAAAAGTAAGTTTAGTTAGGTTTTGGGTTAAGTTAGGTTAGGTCAAAAAAAAAAAAGAAGGGTTTTTTTTTCTTTAAATGCTTCTGACAATAGCAGACAGCCAATGAGGACAGTGAGAAAATAAAAAGTTGGTTCAGTTAGGTTTTGGGTTGGGTTGGGTTAGGTTAGGTGTTTTTTTTTTCTTCTTTAAATGCTTCTGAAAACAGCAGACAACAAATGAGGAAAGTGAGAAAATAAACAGTTGGTTCAGTTAGGTTTTGGGTTGGGTTAGGTTAGGTTAGATGTTTTTTTTTTCTTTAAATGCTTCTGACAATAGCAGACATCCATTGAGGACAGTGAGAAAATAAAAAGTAAGTTTAGTTAGGTTTTGGGTTAAGTTAGGTTAGGTCAAAAAAAAAAGAAGGGTTTTTTTTTCTTTAAATGCTTCTGACAATAGCAGACAGCCAATGAGGACAGTGAGAAAACAAAAAGTTGGTTCAGTTAGGTTTTGGGTTGGGTTGGGTTAGGTTAGGTTAGGTGTTTTTTTTTTCTTTAAATGCTTCTGACAATAGCAGACATCCAATGAGGACAGTGAGAAAATAAAAAGTAAGTTTAGTTAGGTTTTGGGTTAAGTTAGGTTAGGTCAAAAAAAAAAAGAAGGGTTTTTTTTTCTTTAAATGCTTCTGACAATAGCAGACAGCCAATGAGGACAGTGAGAAAATAAAAAGTTGGTTCAGTTAGGTTTTGGGTTGGGTTGGGTTAGGTTAGGTGTTTTTTTTTTCTTCTTTAAATGCTTCTGAAAACAGCAGACAACAAATGAGGAAAGTGAGAAAATAAACAGTTGGTTCAGTTAGGTTTTGGGTTGGGTTAGGTTAGGTTAGATGTTTTTTTTTTCTTTAAATGCTTCTGACAATAGCAGACATCCATTGAGGACAGTGAGAAAATAAAAAGTAAGTTTAGTTAGGTTTTGGGTTAAGTTAGGTTAGGTCAAAAAAAAAAAAGAAGGGTTTTTTTTTTCTTTAAATGCTTCTGACAATAGCAGACAGCCAATGAGGACAGTGAGAAAACAAAAAGTTGGTTCAGTTAGGTTTTGGGTTGGGTTGGGTTAGGTTAGGTTAGGTGTTTTTTTTTTCTTTAAATGCTTCTGACAATAGCAGACTTCCAATGAGGACAGTGAGAAAATAAAAAGTAAGTTAAGTTAGGTTTTGGGTTGGGTTGGGTTAGGTTAGGTTAGGTGTTTTTTTTTTCTTTAAATGCTTCTGACAATAGCAGACATCCAATGAGGACAGTGAGAAAATAAAAAGTAAGTTTAGTTAGGTTTTGGGTTAAGTTAGGTTAGGTCAAAAAAAAAAAAAGAAGGGTTTTTTTTTCTTTAAATGCTTCTGACAATAGCAGACATCCATTGAGGATAGTGAGAAAATAAAAAGTAAGTTTAGTTAGGTTTTGGGTTAGGTTAGGTTAGGTTAAAAAAAAAAGAAGGGTTTTTTTTTGTTTAAATGGTTCTGACAATAGGTTAGCCAATTAGGTTAGTGAGAAAATAAAAGGTTAGGTTCAGTTAGGTTTTGGGTTGGGTTGGGTTAGGTTAGGTGTTTTTTTTTTTCTTTAAATGGTTCTGACAATAGCAGACATCCATTGAGGTTAGTGAGAAAATAAAAAGTAAGTTTAGTTAGGTTTTGGGTTAGGTTAGGTTAGGTTAAAAAAAAATAAGAAGGGTTTTTTTTTGTTTAAATGGTTCTGACATTAGGTTAGGTAATGAAGACAGTTAGATAAGGTTAGGTTAGGTTCAGTTAGGTTTTGGGTTAGGTTGGGTTAGGTTAGGTTAGGTGTTTTTTTTTTCTTTAAATGGTTCTGACATTAGCAGACATCCAATTAGGTTAGTGAGAAAATAAAAAGTAAGTTAGGTTAGGTTTTGGGTTAGGTTGGGTTAGGTTAGGTTAGGTGTTTTTTTTTTGTTTAAATGGTTCTGACATTAGCAGACATCCAATTAGGTTAGTGAGAAAATAAAAGGTAAGTTTAGTTAGGTTTTAGGTTAGGTTAGGTTAGGTTAAAAAAAAAAAAAGAAGGGTTTTTTTTGTTTAAATGGTTCTGACATTAGCAGACATCCATTGAGGTTAGTGAGAAAATAAAAGGTAAGTTTAGTTAGGTTTTGGGTTAGGTTAGGTTAGGTTAAGAAAAGATAAGAAGGGTTTTTTTTTGTTTAAATGGTTCTGAGGTTAGGTTAGCCAATTAGGTTAGTTAGAAAACAAAAAGTAAGTTAGGTTAGGTTTTGGGTTAGGTTGGGTTAGGTTAGGTTAGGTGTTTTTTTTTTGTTTAAATGGTTCTGACAATAGCAGACATCCAGTTAGGTTAGTGAGAAAATAATAGGTAAGTTTAGTTAGGTTTTGGGTTAGGTTAGGTTAGGTTAAAAAAAAAAAGAAGGGTTTTTTTTTGTTTAAATGGTTCTGACAATAGCAGTTAGGTTAGGTTAGTGAGAAAATAATAGGTTAGGTTCAGTTAGGTTTTGGGTTAGGTTGGGTTAGGTTAGGTGTTTTTTTTTTCTTCTTTAAATGGTTCTGAAAACAGCAGACATTAGGTTAGGTAAGTGAGAAAATAAACAGTTAGGTTCAGTTAGGTTTTGGGTTAGGTTAGGTTAGGTTAGATGTTTTTTTTTTCTTTAAATGGTTCTGACAATAGCAGACATCCATTGAGGTTAGTGAGAAAATAATAGGTAAGTTTAGTTAGGTTTTGGGTTAGGTTAGGTTAGGTTAAAAAAAAAAAGAAGGGTTTTTTTTTTCTTTAAATGGTTCTGACAATAGGTTAGGTTAGGTTAGTTAGATAAGGTTAGGTTAGGTTCAGTTAGGTTTTGGGTTAGGTTGGGTTAGGTTAGGTTAGGTGTTTTTTTTTTCTTTAAATGGTTCTGACAATAGCAGACTTAATGAGGTTAGTGAGAAAATAAAAAGTAAGTTAGGTTAGGTTTTGGGTTGGGTTGGGTTGGGTTGGGTTAGGTTAGGTTAGGTTAGGTTAGGTTAGGTTAGGTTGGGTTAGGTTGGGTTGGGTTGGGTTGGGTTGGGTTAGGTTGGGTTAGGTTAGGTTAGGTTAGGTTAGGTTAGGTTAGGTTAGGTTAGGTTAGGTTAGGTTAGGTTAGGTTAGGTTAGGTTAGGTTAGGTTAGGTTAGGTTAGGTTAGGTTAGGTTAGGTTAGGTTAGGTTAGGTTAGGTTAGGTTAGGTTAGGTTAGGTTAGGTTAGGTTAGGTTAGGTTAGGTTAGGTTAGGTTAGGTTAGGTTAGGTTGGGGTGCAAGGTCGGGATACCTCCAAGTGTGCCCTGGTAGTCCGGATGCTGGCGGGGACGGTGCACCCTGGGCAACGTCGGCCCGTGCCGACGGCCGAATCCCGACACGAGGCGGGCGGTCCTGTTGACCGCGCCGCGGTGGGGTCCGATTTTCGGGCCATCCCGGTTCTGTCCCGGGTCGTCGGCGGGCTCGGTCAGCAATTTTTTGCCTCCGAGCAGGGAATGGGCGAACCCCATTCCCACCGTCGAGCTCGTAACCCGGTCGAAGCTGTGGTCATGTCTCGCAGTTCGGCCGGCGCGAGGGCCTTGGCTTAACCGCCCGGGCCGCGAGGGAGAAAACCTCTATAAAAAGTTACCCCGAATCCCAAGCGGCGGCGCACCGCGAGGGGATGCATGGCTGATGGGAGGTTCAGTCTCTAGTGCGACCCCCGCCAGAGTACCGGCCGACCCTCTTGGCGGGTCACGCTAGGCTTACCCAGGTACAGGGGGCTCTGCCTGGGTGGACCGTTATTTCCCCCATACTCGTGGGAACAGTATGGACAGTTCATTCTCAAATTCAAATTGCTCAGTGGTGTTGAGCAGGACGGCTTCCCTGGATGCCTTAGCGCCAGGGGAGTCGGTTCGTGCTTCAGAGTTCGTAGAGTCCGCGGAGAGGACCGCGCCAGTCCGGATCGATTCCGAGTCCGGGCTGAGCTGCGACTCTTCGCGGGCTAAGAGGAGGCGCATATCAAAGAGGCGCAAGGCGGCGGCCGCGGATGGCAACGCCGCATGTGAACCTGGCTCTACCAAAGAGCTGAAAGGCCGCACAACAGCTTCAGCCTCAGACGAGGGGTCTGTGGCTGAAGTAGCAAGGCGGTATAACGCGGCGCTACGAAAGGAGCGCGCCGCTGAAGTAAGGCGGATGGCCGACGAAGAAATGGAGCTGGCGAGGGCAAAAGAAGCTTGCCCTTTTGTAAAACCAAAGGCCCCTGAAGCGCCAGCGGCCACGCGCCAAGAGGCTCTTAAAAGGATGGCAGATCGGCTCCGCAACGTTGCGAAGTCGTCTAAGAATTTAAAAGGCGGCTTGAAAAGAGACATTAACGTCAGCGTTGCGGAGCTGATAGAGATGGCCGATGAACCTCCCTCGGCGGAGGTAGCGAGAGTGAAAGCGGAGAACGTCAGCCTCCGCGAAAAGGTCATGGCTCTGGAGGTGGCTCTCACCACGCAGAGCAAGACGCTGGAGGAGCTCTCGGCCACTGTTACGTCGCAGTTGCGGCCGACGGTTGTGCCGGAAGCTCCTCCCAAGGAAGATCGCCTCGGGCAGATCGAGCGCCAGATGACACAAATGAAAGCCGTGCTCGAGGCGATCATGCTTCGGCTGCCTCCGGAGCCCATTCTCCGGCCTCCTCTGGCTGCAGATCGAAAAAAGGTAGAAGGAGGGGTGCAGAAGCCCGCCGCCACTCCGGCCATCCAGCCCTCCGCCGTTCGGCAAGTTGCCGTGCCCCCCGCCCAACGCCAATCGCGGCAAAAGAAGCGGGGAACAAGGAAGCGAGTCACAACGCGACCACCGACGCCAGTATCGCGTCCTCTACCCCCGCCACCCGTGTCCATGGAGACTCCATGGACCGAGGTGGTGAAGCGGGGGAAAAAGAAGTCTGGGGGGCAGAACACCGCCCCCAATACAACCCAGCCGACACAGCCGCCGCGCAAGCCGGCGCCCCAGCTCCGCCTCCCGCGCAAAGCCGCCGTCACGCTGACGGTGCTGCCGGAGGCGTTAGAGCGGGGCGTCACCTACGTCGAGGTCCTGCGCCACGTCACCAAGCGCGTGGACCTCGCCAGTCTGGGCATTGAACATCTGACGCCCAGACGGGTGGCCACCGGGGCCTACCTCTTTGAGGTGCCCGGGCCCGAGTCGGAGGCTAGGGCCGACTCCCTGTTACAAAGGTTGAGAGAGGTTCTTGCCGGGTCGGAGGATGTTCGTGTAGCCCGACCCGTCAAGACTGCGGAGCTGCGGGTTTCGGGGTTAGATGAGTCCGCCACCCCCGAGGCAGTCGCAGCGGCCGTGGCCCGGCTCGGTGAGTGCTCGCCCGAGGACATTCGAGTTGGAGAAATCCGGGCTGAGCGCTCCGGTCTGGGCGCCGTTTGGCTTCGGTGTCCGGCGAAGGCGGCTGACAAGCTCGCCAGGGCAGGTCGCGTCCTGGTGGGATGGGTGTCGGCTAGGGTTCGGCTCCTGGAGCCGAGGCCCATGCGATGTTTTAGGTGCCTCTTTAGAGGGCACGTGCGAGTCAAATGCACCGCAGAGTGTGACCGCACCGGGATCTGCTACCGGTGCGGTCAAGAGGGCCATGTGGCCCGTGATTGCCTAGCGGACCCGCACTGCACAATCTGTGCAGCTGCGGGGAAGCCCGCTGGGCACAGGGTGGGCGCCAAGTCCTGCGTCGCTTCCTCCGTCCCGCACCGCTCTTCTCGCGGTGCGAGATCGGAGGTTGTGGCGCGGCCGAAACCGCCCACCCAGGAGATGATGGAGATCGCCCATAGTTAATATGGCATTTAATTTCCTCCAGGCGAACATCAATCACTGCGCTGGGGCGCAGGATTTGTTTGTTCAGTCCCTGGCGCAGTGGTCGATTCAAGTGGCTGTGGTCTCCGAGCCATACTTCGTCCCTCCTCAGGACGACTGGGCTGGGGACCTGGACGGCTCGGTGGCCGTCATCACTCGGGGCGCCGCCGGATCCCCGCCCTTCGAAAAAGTAGCGAAGGGCTCGGGATGCGCGGCGGTCTTGTTGGGGGGGTTTTGGGTCGTAGGAGTGTATTTCTCTCCCAACAGGTCCCTGGCGGATTTCGAGAGCTTTCTGGTCCGCCTGGGGGCCCTGGTGGTGCAATGTAGCCAGACCCACCCCGTGCTAGTCGCCGGCGACTTCAACGCCAAGTCCTTGGCTTGGGGCTCGTCGGTGACGGATGCGCGCGGTGGGTCCCTGGAGGAATGGGCGATCTCCATCGGGCTGGTCGTCCTGAATCGGGGATCGGAGGACACGTGCGTGCGGCACAATGGCGGTTCGGTGGTGGACGTCACGTTTGCCACCCCGGGCCTTGCCCGCCGTGTCCGGGGCTGGAAGGTGTTGGTCGACGAGGAGACGCTGTCCGATCATCGCTACATCCGGTACAGCGTCTCCGCTTCCCGGGCCCCTGTGCAGCCCGGTGGGGGTCCGACTACCCGATTCACGGGCGGCCGGCGGTGGGCCGCTAAGCGCCTCGATGTGGAGGCTGCGGAAGAAGCCGCTCTTATACAGGCTTGGCTCCCCGTGACGGACGGGCCGTTGCGGGTCGAGGAGGAGGCGGAGTGGTTCGGGGTAGCGATGTCACGCGTCTGCGACGCGTCGATGCCCCGGGTCACTCGCCTCCCGGCGAAGCGCCAGGTGTACTGGTGGTCGGCGGAGCTCTCGCAGCTGCGTGCGACTTGCGCGGCTGCGCAGCGCCGACTGTCCAGGCACCGTCGTCGTCGGGTCCGCCTGCCTGGCGACCAGGAGCAGGAGCGGCTGCTCTACAGCCTCCACAGAGAGGCGAAGAGAGCGCTGCGGGTGGCCATTGCACGAGCAAAGGCCGCGGCTTTCGAGGAATCCCGGAGGACTCTCGACAACGATCCGTGGGGGCGTCCATACCGTGTGGCGTTGAGCAAGCTCCGCCCATGGGCGCCTCCGTTGACGGAGAGTCTCCGGGCCGAGCTCGTCGAGGACGTCGTCGCGGCCTTGTTTCCGGCCACCGAGGAGTTCACTCCTCCACCGATTGCGCCACGTCCACCGGCGCAATCGTCGTTGATTTCGGCAAGGGATATTCCGGAGGTTTCGCCTGAAGAACTGGAGGCGGCAGTGCGTCGGCTGCGGGACAAGAACTCGGCCCCGGGGCTCGACGGGGTGCCCGGACGTGTTTGGGTGCTCGCCGTCGAGTCGCTGGGTACGAGGCTCCGCAGCCTGTTCTCCGCGTGCCTGCAGCAGGGCAGCTTCCCGTCGCGGTGGAAGACGGGCAAGCTCGTCCTGCTGAAGAAGGAGGGTCGACCCGTGGAGTCGCCGTCGGCCTATCGACCGATCGTTCTGCTCGACGAGGTGTGCAAGCTCTTTGAGCGTATCGTGCACGCACGCCTCGTCGAGCATCTGGAGAGAACGGGCCCGAACTTGGCAGACTGTCAGTTCGGGTTCCGGAGGGGCCGGTCGACCATCCATGCGATTCTGCGGGTCAAGGCACTGGCGGAGGATGCAGTGTCTCGGGGCAAGTGCGTCGTGGCGGTGTCACTCGACATCGCCAACGCATTCAATACCATGCCCTGGGCCTGCATCAATGAGGCACTGCGGTACCACGAAGTTCCACCCTATCTTCGGCGTCTGGTGCAGGCGTACCTGTGCGATCGGTACGTCGTGTATCCGGGCGCCGACGGGTGGCATCGTCGGGCGGTGTCGTGCGGTGTTCCACAGGGCTCGGTTCTGGGACCGCTCCTGTGGAACATCGGATACGACTGGGTGCTTCGTGGTACCAACCTTCGGGGCGTCGCTGTCGTCTGCTATGCGGACGACACGTTGGTGACAGCGACGGCCAGGACCCCGCAGCGGGCGGCTCTGCTCGCTGGTTTCGGTACCGAGTTGGTTGTTGATAGGATTCGGCGACTGGGCCTCCAGGTGGCCCTGCACAAGACTGAGGCCCTATGTTTCCACGGACCTCAGTCGTGGCCACCGCCGGAGGCTCACTTGACGGTGGCGGGCGTGCGAATTCCCATCGGCTCCCAGATGAAGTACCTCGGTCTGATTCTGGACAGTCGGTGGGAATTCCGCGCCCATTTCGAGGTATTGTCGCAGAAGTTGGTCCGGACAGCGGGCGCTCTGGGTCGCCTGCTGCCCAATAGTGATGGTCCTGGCTTCCCTTGCCGAAGTCTGTATGCTGGAGTCGTGCGGTCCATGGCCCTCTACGGATGTCCCGTTTGGGCCGAGTCCCTCGGCGTGCGCTGCGTCCGCCTGCTGCATCGTCCGCAGCGAATCGTGGCGCAGCGTATCGTTAGGGGGTACCGCACGATCTCGCACGAGGCGGCCTGCGTCTTGGCGGGTACTCTGCCGTGGGAGTTGGACGCCAAGTCCCTCTCGTCAGCGTTCTTCTGGCGGGAGGAGACGTACCGGCGATCCGGGCAGAGGCCGGCCCCGAGAGAGGTCGAGGCCATGTTGGCCTCCCTCCGCAGGGCCGCCGTGGAGGAGTGGCGTTCCAGGCTGGAGAGCCCTAGTGCTGGCGTGGCGACCGTGGCGGCAGTGCGACCTGTCCTCCAGCAGTGGATGGACAGGCGCCACGGTGCGCCGACATTCCGTCTGACGCAGGTGCTCACCGGGCACGGCTGCTTCGGTGAGTACTTGTGTCGCGTCGTAGGAGCAGAGGAGTCCGCCGTGTGCCACCATTGTGGCAACTGCCGTGACACGGCCCAGCACACGCTCGAGGTGTGCCCAGCCTGGGACGAGGAGCGCAGCGCTCTCGTAGCGGTCGTAGGAGGTGACCTATCGCTGCCGACTGTGGTCGCCGCCATGGTCGGCAGCCGGAGGTCTTGGAAAGCTATGCTCTCCTTCTGCGAACGTGTCATGTCGCAGAAGGAGAGCGCCGAGCGGGACCGGGAGCAGACCGATCCCGCTCGGCTTAACAGACGTAGAAGGAGGCGCCGGCATAACACCTAGCCGGCGCCGTGAGGCCACACGGGGCCGCCGACTATACCTTAGGCGGCCCCCGAGAAGGTAGATTTGTTGTTGTTTGTGAAGATGATTGTGTGCCCACTGGCACAGCGCAGAGGCGGTCCCGGTCCAATCCATAGCTCTCGCTTCAGGGTAAACCGGGGCCGTCTCGTCAATGCGCCGATGGTGGCCCGCGGGGTTTTTAGTCGGTAGGACGGCGCAAAGTGATGGGGTAGGGACCCGGCCCAGCGGCCGCCCGACACAACTACGGGTGGCAACACCTTTACCATCTTCGCTGGGTCGGAAGTGCGCCGGTGAGTCCGACACACCCTCGCCCCTCCGGGGCGGGATGGTCCGTAAAGGGATTTTCCCCGCGCAAAAAAAAAAAAAAAAAAAAAAAAAAAAAAAAAAAAAAAAAAAAAAAAAAAAAAAAAAAAAAAAAAAAAGGTTAGGTTAGGTTAGGTTAGGTTAGGTTAGGTTAGGTTAGGTTAGGTTAGGTTAGGTTAGGTTAGGTTTTTTTTTTTTTTTTTTTTTTTTTTTTTTTTTTTTTTTTTTTTTCCAGTGTTTCTCTGTAGGGGTTATGAAAGTATCACTGTTGAGTGTGGTGGTAAACATGATCATGTGCTGGCAAGGAGACGAGGCTTCGCTATTGGATACGATAGCCTGTCCCCTGCCAGTTTGTGTGTCATTCAGTTCGGGTAGGTGTTGTGTGTACTAGTGTTTGAGTATGTGTGGTGAGTCCAGTCAGGTGGTGTACAATATGGTTTCTTAAAAGTAAAATAAATTGTAGACAGGGTTTTAAATAAATGTGAACAACGAAGTAAGATTTTACAGTAAAAAAGTGAAAAACTAAAGACTAGACTTAAAACTAAAACAGTGGGTATAAACAAAACAAAGTAACAAAAGTGATTTCAGTCGCAGTCGTAAAACAGAATTAACAAAAGAACTTAAACTATAACAAAAGATAAAAGTTAAACAAAATTAAACATGACTATTAATACAAATTTAAATACACAAAACAAGAATAATGTAAAAATAATTAGTTGAGGGTTTGCGGGCGCGCAGGCCACCGCTTCCCCTTGCGGTGTCCGCACGACCCGCACTAACCAAGATAAATTTAAAACTATAGAACACAAAAATTAATACACAAGTTAGAATCTTAAAGTTAAAATTACATACAAACAAAGGATTTAAAAACATTATAAAATTACTGATAAAAATAAGACATTTTAAAGCACTAACACAATATTATACAAATGAAAATGAATTTATACACAAAATAAAATAAACAGGAACATTTAAGAATTATACAGGTTGAAATATTTAAACATAAACTTAATCACATAAATAGAAATAGACAGCATAATGAGTAAAAATAATATGGAATAAAATGAAAAGTTTTCAGTTGCTAATCAACCTCAGGGTCCAGCCGGGTTGTCGATGGTGGCGTTGAATTCCTTTAGCGAACCCAGGATGGAGTCGACCAGCTCCAGATAGGAGGCGAGGGCCTTCTCTTTCCCCCTCGCCAGGAGGTCACTGATCTTATAGGGATCGACTCCGCAGCGTCCGCAGACCATCTCATGCGAGTACCGCGCCATGGCGTACCGCGGGCAGTCCTCGAAGAGGTGGTCCAGGCTTTGGCTGGTCCTGTCGTCGCAAGGGCAGTGGTCATCCGGAGTGATGTGAAACCGGTGGAGGTAGGCCTTATGGTAACCATGACCGGTGAGGACCTGAGTGAGGTGGAAGCTGGGTTCGGTCGCCTTCCAAAGCCTACGGATGTCTCCGAGACTCGGGAAGATCGACCGAGTATGTTGGCCTTGTTCACTAGCACAGTAACGCGACTGCCAGGCGTCCATGGAGGAGCTACGTACTTTAAATTTTACAAAACTTATAGGGAAATTAGCGTAATCAGGGGCTTTGTGGAGGTCGCAGGCCGAATTGGCTGCGCTGTCTGCGAGTTCATTGCCGTGAATGCCAATGTGACTCTTAACCCATGACAGTCGCAACGATCCCACCTCCCGATAGTCCCATAATACGCGATGTATCTGGGACACCAGAGGGTGGGTGTTGCTCCTGTTCTGAATTGCCATAATTGACGACATAGAGTCGCTAAAAATGACAACGTCAGTGTATCTGTGGTCAAGAGCCCATTGGCATGCACGGAGGATGGCAAGTAGCTCCGCCTGGAATACCGTACAGCAGTCGTGTAACTTAAACTTCTTGGTGGTTGTGATCTTCCCGCCGGGGTCGAAGCACACAAAAGCGGCCCCCACCTTGTCGTCATCCTGCTTACTCCCGTCGGTGAATATTTGATAAGTGTTAGTGCAGACCGCACCGTTGACCTCCTCCTGGTTACAGGAGGTTTTCAACTGAAAAGTGATGCGGTCCGCAGGGTGTAATAAGTGATGGATGGGTGTGGGGATCTCGAGGCGGATGTCCTCGGGAAGGAATTGGGTGGTCCCGGAAAGTCGGGTGCTCTCGGCCTCGTGCACCTCCAGGATCCGGAGATCCAAAGGGGTGAACTGGGCCAGAGCGAGGGCAGCATTGGTGGAGACTGTGCGGAAGGCCCTTATGGCCTTGATGGCAAATCCGCGTTGTACGCTTGCGAGGAGTTTCCTCGCGTACTTTTTCTCGACCACTTGCCCCCATACACCAGCGGCGTAGGTGATAATAGGCTCAATCACGTGTCTATAGATTGTGCAAATGTTCTCTGTATGCATCCCCCAGGTGGGTTTTGCATACAGAGAGAGCTTCTTAAACACGCGTTGAGCCTTGCCGATGGCGTGGAGCAAGTGGTCGCGAAAAGTCAGTCTCTCATCCAATACTACCCCCAGGAGCTTAATGTTCCTGGCGAAGGCGATCGGATGCCCGTCCATGGCAAGCCTTGCAAGCTTAGCCCCGGGAGTGAACGCGATGGCCTGGGTTTTGGCGGCGCCAAACGTGAGTTTGACGCTCCTCCCCCAGTCCGCGATCTCTCCCAGGACTTTATTGGCGGTGTCCCCAAGTGCGCTCACGTCTCCAGCGGAGACAATGAGCAGCACGTCGTCCGCGTAAGCTTGCAAGTGACATCCAGGAGGCAGCGGCCGGTCCAGGAGCTCGTCAAGAATTATGTTCCAGAGCACGGGCCCACAAGTGGACCCTTGAATGCACCCTTTGGACATACTCTTGGTGACTCTAGCCCCCGCATGATCCAGAGTGACGCTACGTTCAGCGATGTAGCTGAGTATTAGCCCAAAGATGTTAGCTGGGCACTCAGTCACTCTGAGTCGATGCAGGAGCGCGGGCCACCAAGCGTTGTCAAAGGCCGCTTTGATGTCCAGGGACACCGCAGCGACCAGGTGCTTCCGTGCTCTGGCCCCCTCGACAAACTCCAGGGCGGTGCGCAGGGCAGCAGTGGTATTCGTCTGCTCCCTGAAGCCAAACTGATGGGCGTTGGCTTTGCCAATCCTGGATGCCCTGTAGGTGACTCTTTTTATAAAGAGCCGCTCTAACAACTTGCCATACACGGGCAGCAGACCGATAGGCCGGAACGCTCCCATGGTGGTATAATCCGACTTGCCGGGTTTGGGAATGATCTTGACGTAGGCCTTCTTCCACTGCCGCGGGAAGTGCCCGAGGGCTAGGCATCTGTTCATAACAGATGTCAGCAACCCCGGGAACTGTTTGGCAAACTTCAGACAGATGTCTGAGGTCAAGCCATCCAGTCCTGGAGCCTTCTTGGGGTTCATAGACCCCAAGTGCTCCAACACTTCCTCGGCAGTGAAAGGAGGATCCTCGGGAGTATCAGGATGGACATTGGAGAGGTTTCTAAGGTAGTGGTGGTTGGGCTCGGTGTCCGGACCGTCGTCGGGGTAGAAATGGTGCAGCAGGGCTGCGGCCGTTTCCTCCCCTTCTTCGGTGAACCGGTCACCGAGCTTCAGTGTAACAGGAGGGCGTCTAGGTGTGGTGTCCTTGAGGAGTCTGTTGGTGAGCGACCACACGTTCTCCCTGGTCTGGAGCTTACAAAACTCCCTGAAATTACTAGTTGAGGCAGTCTTAATTTCCTGCGCGTAAGTTGCCTTAAGCGCACGAAATTCCTCAACCAGGGAGTCCGGCGGCCGCCCGCGCCTGGCGGCTGTGTGTAAGCGTCGGTGTAGCTGGATGACTTCACGCTTGCGCTCCCCCAGTGCGTCGGTCCACCAGGGCGGTCGGTACTTACCTCCGCCCTGCTTTACCGGCATGGAGTCGCGGCAAGCGGTGTGTATAATGTGCGTGATCTCGTCTATGAGGGCCTCGAGTTCCTCACAGTTGAGGGTGTTAATATCCCTTTCCAGTACATCGGACTCAGCTAAGGTGGTAAGTAGCGAGTCCGTGAAGCGACCCCAGTGGGCTTTGTCGCTTTTGTACCGGAAAGTGGAGGTGTTGGTGGTGTGTGTGGTGTGCCCGGTATCTCCGGTCACGACGCGAAACACTACGGCATTGTGTTGTGATGAAGTACCTAGTGTGAGGTCAACCCGCCACTCTCGAATGGCCTCTAAGATGTTGAGCGAGGCCATTGTGACGTCAATGATAGACGTGCGGACACGTCCATGTGTCACTGTTTCGAATGTGGGAGTCGACCCGGTGTTGCAAATGTATAGATCGTTTGCGAGGGCAAGCTCCGCAACCTCGTAACCGCGGGGATTAGCGACGGCGCTGCCCCAGTCGGGGTGCCAACCGTTGAAATCCCCGCCGAGAATTACAGGGCTGCCCCGCACCGACCTGAGAAATGTGTCAATGTGGTGTAGTGTGTTGTCTGCGTCGTGGTCAGGCTCAACGTAGGCCGACGCTACATAGTAGCGCCGATTGCCTAGGCTAAGCCCCACCACGCACAAGTTCGATGTAGAGTATTGTGTGTAACCGAGTGTGAGGAGGTCAGGCTTGACAAAGACGCAAGCCTTCACTCTGTCTCCGGTGCAAAACTGGTGGACGTTCACACCGGAGATGTGTTTGACCTCCGTGCCAGACCCAACATATGGTTCCGACACGAGGGCCACTCTGTAATCGCTAGCCACGAAGGAGTCGATGAACTCCTGGAGACAGTTACGCGAGCGGTCTAAGTTGCACTGTACTACCAGGAGCTCGGACTTAACAGCCATAATCAACTTTAGTCCTTATCTTCTCCCTCATGGCTAGGATGCGTGGGCAGTTTAGTGACGTGGCCGAGTGTGACGCGTCGAGACCCGAGTTGAACCGGGTGTTGTGTGCCTGGCAGTTATAGCACTTGGGAGCCCCCTTCCTCTCCCTAGTGGGACAACTGTCGGCAGTGTGGGTAGTCTCTGCGCAATAAGCGCAGGGTGCGACAGTGTTCTTGCACTTGATGCGCGTGTGCCCAAACTGCAAGCAGCGAAAGCACTGCATGAACGGAGAGAAGTCCTCCACGTGTACCCTCTGGTGATCCACGCAGACTCTCCCCGCCGCAGTGAGTCGCCGCCATACGTTGGGGTGTACAAGCATTACCGCGTTGTAAAGCTTGGGGTTTCTGTTGCTTCGCTGAAACCTCAGCTTCAGGTCCCCATCGGTCGTGTTTTCCGGGCATACCTCCGGGTTTTGACCCCGGATAACCTCGACCAGTTCCTCGGCCGGGACCTCCTTTGAGATGCCTTTAATGATTACCATCGGGTTTAATCGCCTTGCGGCCTCGGCACTCACCTGAGACGATCCGCGGAGGCGCTGCAAGGTGTCGTCGCGCTGTGTAACGTTGTCGAACTCCACCCTGAGTTTGCCGTTGGAGACCGGCTGAACCCTGGCTGGAGCATAGTTTGTTTTCTTATAGGAGACCGCCTTCCTGAAAGCCTCGACGGCCTCTTGCCGGCTCTTCGTTGCCACCTTAGGGGTGACAATGATGGCCGGGCGATTGGCCGGAGGCGCAGGAGCCGGTCTCGCAGTGGTGATGGTGGTTGTCGCGGACTTTACCATCTTAACCGCCGAAGCGTACGATGGTGTGGCCGCGGCTGTGGCTGTCTGCTGCTTGGTGAACGTTTGCAGCGTTCTTTTATTCTGTTCGTGGAGCGCGTTCACGGCGGTGAGGTGTTTGCCGAGTTCCTCGCGAACACACTCCATGATGTCGGTCTTGATATCTTTAACACTGTCTGGGGTGGTTGAGCCGGTGTTGGTGTTGGGGGTAGGGGTGACTGAAGCGTCAGCGAAGGCAACTTTGGAGGCGATGAGAGCAAGTTGCCTCCCGATCGCCTCCACGCGCTGCTTGCTCGGCTTCGTCACGCTCCTTTCCCCCGCGGCGCTGATGAGGATGGAGGATACGCATAGGAGGTACTCCTTCAATGTTGTAGAGCTGGTGATAAAGTCAGCGCGTGCCTTTTCGGGTAGCTGCTCGTTGAAGTCGGTCATGGTGGTGGTTTGCTGGCTCTTTTTCTCTTTATTCGTCTGCTTCTTGGGGATATTGGGAGCAGGAGCGGGTTCGTCAGCTGCGCTGGACGAAGGGATACCCTGGGAGTCCTGTTCCATATTCAGAAACTAAGTTCTGGCGATGGCTCAGGAGTAGGGCAGGTGTTCGGCCTCTTCCCAAGGTGCGGGGGGGACGGGACTGGTGTCGGGAGACAGAGGGGAGTGCTCAAACTTGAATGCCGGAAGCAACTCCACCAGACTCCCAAACCCCTAAGAGTTGGGTGCTGGTTTTGCCACCTCCGGTGACCCGATCAGAGCCGGAGGCACGGCGGAAGAAAGTGCAGGCCAGGCAGAAGCTGTTCCAAGACTCAGCTCTCCGATCCCCCGGAACCACTTGGAGTACCGGCGATGTTTCACTTTTTCACAAAAGTGATGATATCTCCGGTGTCCTGGGGTTCTCGGGGATGGGACCTTTTTGGCAGGTCAGGGGAAGAGCCGAGCCTTGCTATGGGGGGAAAGAAACGAGAGGGGGGGGTGGGAGAAAAAAGTCGATTTTTAACCCCCTCTCGATGTGTTACAAAAATAGTATAAATAATTATATAAAATATCTAAGTATGGGGGAGTGTGAGTGGGAGGAGGGGTAAGCAGAGGGCTTTTAAATTTTAAAAATATAATAAATATATACGGAGATATAACCGAAAAACACTTT
>AP025409.1:0-7500 GCA_030295005.1 Cephonodes hylas
TCACTACACCCACTGTCACTCAGTGTACACTACACCACGCCGGGGCTGCGCGGTGGCTGCTACATGCAGCCACTCATACGAGTGCTGGTGGACTCGACATTTACCATTTTAATTCCCTCGTTTAAATTGAACTTCGCCAGTATCATCATTATCATCACCATCGGCCCATACACGTCTCTTCTGGGCTCAGGCCTCACGTTGTTTTTCTTCACCTTAAAAGTATGTGATAATTCATTGACAATACACACATAGTGTCGAAAAGTGAGCGGGGCGCGCTCGGGGCTCGATCCCGCGACCACCGTCATACTCGACCGAACGCTAAAAATCGAAACCATCACTGCTTTGATGTCTTATCCATGTGTATGATGCATTGGATTGGAATATATTTTAAAGCAGTCGATTGAAAGGCATCAGTGTGAGTGTACTAGAGCTGCAGTACAACGCCGCGTGTTCCAGAGGCGGGCAGTGCGGCGCGCGCGCTGCACGGGCGCTACTTCGGGGGCCGCACCGTGCGCGCCGCGCTCTACGACCAGGAGCTGTTCGACCACGGGGACCTGTCCGGCTGACCCGCCCAGTCGCCGCCGCGCCCATTCCACACGCAATAAACTCTTTTATAATCACAACCACCTCGTTTCATTACTACTGCCGCTTACACCAAGCCATACGTGTTGTTCCTATATTATTTGTGTGACTTGTTCAACCACTGAACCCTCAGCCGAGTGTGGCCCCTCTGTCCGAACAGAAAATTGGTAATGAAATCGCTCTCGTGGCATTTTTTAAAGCTATTGCAAAGCTTCTATCGCGGGCACCGTATCCAGCAATCCCGTAACAAAAATAACCTAACACCCCCACTCCGACCAAATTAAAAGCTTATGCCTTTAGCATAAAGTTGATAATCGAAAGCAGAACACTAACTAGCCTGTGTCACAACCATTATTCAATAGAAACTAGACTGTAAGAAGAACAAAATTTTAATTGACTGGATTGAACGTCAGAAACAAATGCGCGCGCGCTTGTCCCGCGCTAATATTTTTTTGGCATTGTAATGTTATAATGAACCTTATTTGTATAATAATAGACGATATTTTATTGAAAAGTACACTCAAATTCCCAAAATGTTATCTATACTAATTTTTTTCAGGTTTAACCTTCTCGACATTACGTCGGCTAAACCAGATATCTCGTCCTGTAACCTACAGGAATAAAGATACTCATTCCCCATACCTTGTATTTTTTTTTAATTATAATTTTTGAAATTTTATTTTAATTTTTTTTTTATTATTTTTTAAATAGATATTTACACAAATGATTATTATACTTGTATACATACAATATACTGTCTGTCTGTCTGTCTGTCTGTCTGTCTGTCTGTCTGTCTGTCTGTCTGTCTGTCTGTCTGTCTGTCTGTCTGTCTGTCTGTCTGTCTGTCTGTCTGTCTGTCTGTCTGTCTGTCTGTCTGTCTGTCTGTCTGTCTGTCTGTCTGTCTGTCTGTCTGTCTGTCTGTCTGTCTGTCTGTCTGTCTGTCTGTCTGTCTGTCTGTCTGTCTGTCTGTCTGTCTGTCTGTCTGTCTGTCTGTCTGTCTGTCTGTCTGTCTGTCTGTCTGTCTGTCTGTCTGTCTGTCTGTCTGTCTGTCTGTCTGTCTGTCTGTCTGTCTGTCTGTCTGTCTGTCTGTCTGTCTGTCTGTCTGTCTGTCTGTCTGTCTGTCTGTCTGTCTGTCTGTCTGTCTGTCTGTCTGTCTGTCTGTCTGTCTGTCTGTCTGTCTGTCTGTCTGTCTGTCTGTCTGTCTGTCTGTCTGTCTGTCTGTCTGTCTGTCTGTCTGTCTGTCTGTCTGTCTGTCTGTCTGTCTGTCTGTCTGTCTGTCTGTCTGTCTGTCTGTCTGTCTGTCTGTCTGTCTGTCTGTCTGTCTGTCTGTCTGTCTGTCTGTCTGTCTGTCTGTCTGTCTGTCTGTCTGTCTGTCTGTCTGTCTGTCTGTCTGTCTGTCTGTCTGTCTGTCTGTCTGTCTGTCTGTCTGTCTGTCTGTCTGTCTGTCTGTCTGTCTGTCTGTCTGTCTGTCTGTCTGTCTGTCTGTCTGTCTGTCTGTCTGTCTGTCTGTCTGTCTGTCTGTCTGTCTGTCTGTCTGTCTGTCTGTCTGTCTGTCTGTCTGTCTGTCTGTCTGTCTGTCTGTCTGTCTGTCTGTCTGTCTGTCTGTCTGTCTGTCTGTCTGTCTGTCTGTCTGTCTGTCTGTCTGTCTGTCTGTCTGTCTGTCTGTCTGTCTGTCTGTCTGTCTGTCTGTCTGTCTGTCTGTCTGTCTGTCTGTCTGTCTGTCTGTCTGTCTGTCTGTCTGTCTGTCTGTCTGTCTGTCTGTCTGTCTGTCTGTCTGTCTGTCTGTCTGTCTGTCTGTCTGTCTGTCTGTCTGTCTGTCTGTCTGTCTGTCTGTCTGTCTGTCTGTCTGTCTGTCTGTCTGTCTGTCTGTCTGTCTGTCTGTCTGTCTGTCTGTCTGTCTGTCTGTCTGTCTGTCTGTCTGTCTGTCTGTCTGTCTGTCTGTCTGTCTGTCTGTCTGTCTGTCTGTCTGTCTGTCTGTCTGTCTGTCTGTCTGTCTGTCTGTCTGTCTGTCTGTCTGTCTGTCTGTCTGTCTGTCTGTCTGTCTGTCTGTCTGTCTGTCTGTCTGTCTGTCTGTCTGTCTGTCTGTCTGTCTGTCTGTCTGTCTGTCTGTCTGTCTGTCTGTCTGTCTGTCTGTCTGTCTGTCTGTCTGTCTGTCTGTCTGTCTGTCTGTCTGTCTGTCTGTCTGTCTGTCTGTCTGTCTGTCTGTCTGTCTGTCTGTCTGTCTGTCTGTCTGTCTGTCTGTCTGTCTGTCTGTCTGTCTGTCTGTCTGTCTGTCTGTCTGTCTGTCTGTCTGTCTGTCTGTCTGTCTGTCTGTCTGTCTGTCTGTCTGTCTGTCTGTCTGTCTGTCTGTCTGTCTGTCTGTCTGTCTGTCTGTCTGTCTGTCTGTCTGTCTGTCTGTCTGTCTGTCTGTCTGTCTGTCTGTCTGTCTGTCTGTCTGTCTGTCTGTCTGTCTGTCTGTCTGTCTGTCTGTCTGTCTGTCTGTCTGTCTGTCTGTCTGTCTGTCTGTCTGTCTGTCTGTCTGTCTGTCTGTCTGTCTGTCTGTCTGTCTGTCTGTCTGTCTGTCTGTCTGTCTGTCTGTCTGTCTGTCTGTCTGTCTGTCTGTCTGTCTGTCTGTCTGTCTGTCTGTCTGTCTGTCTGTCTGTCTGTCTGTCTGTCTGTCTGTCTGTCTGTCTGTCTGTCTGTCTGTCTGTCTGTCTGTCTGTCTGTCTGTCTGTCTGTCTGTCTGTCTGTCTGTCTGTCTGTCTGTCTGTCTGTCTGTCTGTCTGTCTGTCTGTCTGTCTGTCTGTCTGTCTGTCTGTCTGTCTGTCTGTCTGTCTGTCTGTCTGTCTGTCTGTCTGTCTGTCTGTCTGTCTGTCTGTCTGTCTGTCTGTCTGTCTGTCTGTCTGTCTGTCTGTCTGTCTGTCTGTCTGTCTGTCTGTCTGTCTGTCTGTCTGTCTGTCTGTCTGTCTGTCTGTCTGTCTGTCTGTCTGTCTGTCTGTCTGTCTGTCTGTCTGTCTGTCTGTCTGTCTGTCTGTCTGTCTGTCTGTCTGTCTGTCTGTCTGTCTGTCTGTCTGTCTGTCTGTCTGTCTGTCTGTCTGTCTGTCTGTCTGTCTGTCTGTCTGTCTGTCTGTCTGTCTGTCTGTCTGTCTGTCTGTCTGTCTGTCTGTCTGTCTGTCTGTCTGTCTGTCTGTCTGTCTGTCTGTCTGTCTGTCTGTCTGTCTGTCTGTCTGTCTGTCTGTCTGTCTGTCTGTCTGTCTGTCTGTCTGTCTGTCTGTCTGTCTGTCTGTCTGTCTGTCTGTCTGTCTGTCTGTCTGTCTGTCTGTCTGTCTGTCTGTCTGTCTGTCTGTCTGTCTGTCTGTCTGTCTGTCTGTCTGTCTGTCTGTCTGTCTGTCTGTCTGTCTGTCTGTCTGTCTGTCTGTCTGTCTGTCTGTCTGTCTGTCTGTCTGTCTGTCTGTCTGTCTGTCTGTCTGTCTGTCTGTCTGTCTGTCTGTCTGTCTGTCTGTCTGTCTGTCTGTCTGTCTGTCTGTCTGTCTGTCTGTCTGTCTGTCTGTCTGTCTGTCTGTCTGTCTGTCTGTCTGTCTGTCTGTCTGTCTGTCTGTCTGTCTGTCTGTCTGTCTGTCTGTCTGTCTGTCTGTCTGTCTGTCTGTCTGTCTGTCTGTCTGTCTGTCTGTCTGTCTGTCTGTCTGTCTGTCTGTCTGTCTGTCTGTCTGTCTGTCTGTCTGTCTGTCTGTCTGTCTGTCTGTCTGTCTGTCTGTCTGTCTGTCTGTCTGTCTGTCTGTCTGTCTGTCTGTCTGTCTGTCTGTCTGTCTGTCTGTCTGTCTGTCTGTCTGTCTGTCTGTCTGTCTGTCTGTCTGTCTGTCTGTCTGTCTGTCTGTCTGTCTGTCTGTCTGTCTGTCTGTCTGTCTGTCTGTCTGTCTGTCTGTCTGTCTGTCTGTCTGTCTGTCTGTCTGTCTGTCTGTCTGTCTGTCTGTCTGTCTGTCTGTCTGTCTGTCTGTCTGTCTCTGTCTGTCTGTCTGTCTGTCTGTCTGTCTGTCTGTCTGTCTGTCTGTCTGTCTGTCTGTCTGTCTGTCTGTCTGTCTGTCTGTCTGTCTGTCTGTCTGTCTGTCTGTCTGTCTGTCTGTCTGTCTGTCTGTCTGTCTGTCTGTCTGTCTGTCTGTCTGTCTGTCTGTCTGTCTGTCTGTCTGTCTGTCTGTCTGTCTGTCTGTCTGTCTGTCTGTCTGTCTGTCTGTCTGTCTGTCTGTCTGTCTGTCTGTCTGTCTGTCTGTCTGTCTGTCTGTCTGTCTGTCTGTCTGTCTGTCTGTCTGTCTGTCTGTCTGTCTGTCTGTCTGTCTGTCTGTCTGTCTGTCTGTCTGTCTGTCTGTCTGTCTGTCTGTCTGTCTGTCTGTCTGTCTGTCTGTCTGTCTGTCTGTCTGTCTGTCTGTCTGTCTGTCTGTCTGTCTGTCTGTCTGTCTGTCTGTCTGTCTGTCTGTCTGTCTGTCTGTCTGTCTGTCTGTCTGTCTGTCTGTCTGTCTGTCTGTCTGTCTGTCTGTCTGTCTGTCTGTCTGTCTGTCTGTCTGTCTGTCTGTCTGTCTGTCTGTCTGTCTGTCTGTCTGTCTGTCTGTCTGTCTGTCTGTCTGTCTGTCTGTCTGTCTGTCTGTCTGTCTGTCTGTCTGTCTGTCTGTCTGTCTGTCTGTCTGTCTGTCTGTCTGTCTGTCTGTCTGTCTGTCTGTCTGTCTGTCTGTCTGTCTGTCTGTCTGTCTGTCTGTCTGTCTGTCTGTCTGTCTGTCTGTCTGTCTGTCTGTCTGTCTGTCTGTCTGTCTGTCTGTCTGTCTGTCTGTCTGTCTGTCTGTCTGTCTGTCTGTCTGTCTGTCTGTCTGTCTGTCTGTCTGTCTGTCTGTCTGTCTGTCTGTCTGTCTGTCTGTCTGTCTGTCTGTCTGTCTGTCTGTCTGTCTGTCTGTCTGTCTGTCTGTCTGTCTGTCTGTCTGTCTGTCTGTCTGTCTGTCTGTCTGTCTGTCTGTCTGTCTGTCTGTCTGTCTGTCTGTCTGTCTGTCTGTCTGTCTGTCTGTCTGTCTGTCTGTCTGTCTGTCTGTCTGTCTGTCTGTCTGTCTGTCTGTCTGTCTGTCTGTCTGTCTGTCTGTCTGTCTGTCTGTCTGTCTGTCTGTCTGTCTGTCTGTCTGTCTGTCTGTCTGTCTGTCTGTCTGTCTGTCTGTCTGTCTGTCTGTCTGTCTGTCTGTCTGTCTGTCTGTCTGTCTGTCTGTCTGTCTGTCTGTCTGTCTGTCTGTCTGTCTGTCTGTCTGTCTGTCTGTCTGTCTGTCTGTCTGTCTGTCTGTCTGTCTGTCTGTCTGTCTGTCTGTCTGTCTGTCTGTCTGTCTGTCTGTCTGTCTGTCTGTCTGTCTGTCTGTCTGTCTGTCTGTCTGTCTGTCTGTCTGTCTGTCTGTCTGTCTGTCTGTCTGTCTGTCTGTCTGTCTGTCTGTCTGTCTGTCTGTCTGTCTGTCTGTCTGTCTGTCTGTCTGTCTGTCTGTCTGTCTGTCTGTCTGTCTGTCTGTCTGTCTGTCTGTCTGTCTGTCTGTCTGTCTGTCTGTCTGTCTGTCTGTCTGTCTGTCTGTCTGTCTGTCTGTCTGTCTGTCTGTCTGTCTGTCTGTCTGTCTGTCTGTCTGTCTGTCTGTCTGTCTGTCTGTCTGTCTGTCTGTCTGTCTGTCTGTCTGTCTGTCTGTCTGTCTGTCTGTCTGTCTGTCTGTCTGTCTGTCTGTCTGTCTGTCTGTCTGTCTGTCTGTCTGTCTGTCTGTCTGTCTGTCTGTCTGTCTGTCTGTCTGTCTGTCTGTCTGTCTGTCTGTCTGTCTGTCTGTCTGTCTGTCTGTCTGTCTGTCTGTCTGTCTGTCTGTCTGTCTGTCTGTCTGTCTGTCTGTCTGTCTGTCTGTCTGTCTGTCTGTCTGTCTGTCTGTCTGTCTGTCTGTCTGTCTGTCTGTCTGTCTGTCTGTCTGTCTGTCTGTCTGTCTGTCTGTCTGTCTGTCTGTCTGTCTGTCTGTCTGTCTGTCTGTCTGTCTGTCTGTCTGTCTGTCTGTCTGTCTGTCTGTCTGTCTGTCTGTCTGTCTGTCTGTCTGTCTGTCTGTCTGTCTGTCTGTCTGTCTGTCTGTCTGTCTGTCTGTCTGTCTGTCTGTCTGTCTGTCTGTCTGTCTGTCTGTCTGTCTGTCTGTCTGTCTGTCTGTCTGTCTGTCTGTCTGTCTGTCTGTCTGTCTGTCTGTCTGTCTGTCTGTCTGTCTGTCTGTCTGTCTGTCTGTCTGTCTGTCTGTCTGTCTGTCTGTCTGTCTGTCTGTCTGTCTGTCTGTCTGTCTGTCTGTCTGTCTGTCTGTCTGTCTGTCTGTCTGTCTGTCTGTCTGTCTGTCTGTCTGTCTGTCTGTCTGTCTGTCTGTCTGTCTGTCTGTCTGTCTGTCTGTCTGTCTGTCTGTCTGTCTGTCTGTCTGTCTGTCTGTCTGTCTGTCTGTCTGTCTGTCTGTCTGTCTGTCTGTCTGTCTGTCTGTCTGTCTGTCTGTCTGTCTGTCTGTCTGTCTGTCTGTCTGTCTGTCTGTCTGTCTGTCTGTCTGTCTGTCTGTCTGTCTGTCTGTCTGTCTGTCTGTCTGTCTGTCTGTCTGTCTGTCTGTCTGTCTGTCTGTCTGTCTGTCTGTCTGTCTGTCTGTCTGTCTGTCTGTCTGTCTGTCTGTCTGTCTGTCTGTCTGTCTGTCTGTCTGTCTGTCTGTCTGTCTGTCTGTCTGTCTGTCTGTCTGTCTGTCTGTCTGTCTGTCTGTCTGTCTGTCTGTCTGTCTGTCTGTCTGTCTGTCTGTCTGTCTGTCTGTCTGTCTGTCTGTCTGTCTGTCTGTCTGTCTGTCTGTCTGTCTGTCTGTCTGTCTGTCTGTCTGTCTGTCTGTCTGTCTGTCTGTCTGTCTGTCTGTCTGTCTGTCTGTCTGTCTGTCTGTCTGTCTGTCT
>AP025409.1:12500-14214 GCA_030295005.1 Cephonodes hylas
TTCCCGCCAGGGTCGAAGCACACAAAAGCGGCCCCCACCTTGTCGTCATCCTGCTTACTCCCGTCGGTGAATATCTGTACTGTGTTGTTGCCGACCGCACCGTTGACCTCCTCCTGGTTACAGGAGGTTTTCAACTGAAAAGTGATGCGGTCCGCGGGGTGTAATAACTGATGGATGGGTGTGGGGATCTCGAGGCGGATGTCCTCGGGAAGGAATTGGGTGGTCCCGGAAAGTCGTGTGCTCTCGGCTTGACGAACCTCCTGGATCCTAAGATCCAAGGGGGTGAACTGGGCCAGAGCGAGGGCAGCATTGGTGGAGACTGTGCGGAAGGCCCTTATGGCCTTGATGGCGAATCCGCGTTGTACGCTAGCGAGGAGTTTCCTCGCGTACTTTTTCTCGACCACTTGCCCCCATACACCAGCGGCGTAGGTGATGGTCGGCTCAATCACGTGCTTATAAATTGTGCTGATGTTCTCTGTATGCATCCCCCAGGTGGGTTTTGCATACAGAGACAGCTTCTTAAACACGCGTTGAGCCTTGCCGATGGCGTGGAGCAAGTGGTCGCGAAAAGTCAGTCTCTCGTCCAATACTACCCCTAGGAGCTTGATGTTCCTGGCGAAGGCGATCGGATGCCCGTCCATGACAAGCCTTGCAAGCTTAGCCCCGGGAGTGAACGCGATGGCCTGGGTTTTGGCAGCGCCAAACGTTAGTTTGACGCTCCTCCCCCAGTCCGCGATCTCTCCCAGGACTTTATTGGCGGTTTCCGCAAGTGTGCTCACATCTCCAGCGGAGACAATGAGCAACACATCGTCCGCGTAAGCTTGCAAGTGACATCCAGGAGGCAGCGACCGATCCAGGAGCTCGTCAAGAATTATGTTCCAGAGCACGGGCCCACAAGTGGACCCTTGAATGCACCCTTTGGACATACACTTTGTGACTCTAGCCCCCGCATGATCCAGAGTGACGCTACGTTCAGCGATGTAGCTGAGTATGAGCCCAAAGATGTTAGATGGGCACTCAGTCACTCTGAGTCGATGCAGGAGCGCGGGCCACCAAGCGTTGTCAAAGGCCGCTTTGATGTCTAGGGACACCGCAGCGACAAGGTGCTTCCGTGCTCTGGCCCCCTCGACAAACTCCAGGGCGGTGCGTAGGGCAGCAGTGGTGTTAGTTTGCTCCCTAAAGCCAAACTGATGGGCGTTGGCTTTGCCTATCCTGGATGCCCTGTAGGTGACTCTTTTTATAAAGAGCCGCTCTAACAACTTGCCAAAAACGGGCAGCAGACCGATAGGCCGGAACGCTCCCATGGTGGTATAATCCGACTTGCCGGGTTTGGGAATGATTTTGACGTAGGCCTTCTTCCACTGCCGCGGGAAGTGCCCGAGGGCTAGGCATCTGTTCATAACAGATGTCAGCAACCCCGGGTACTGTTTGGCAAACTTCAGACAGATGTCTGAGGTCAAGCCATCCAGTCCTGGAGCCTTCTTGGGGTTCATAGACCCCAAGTGCTCCAGCACTTCCTCGGCAGTGAAAGGAGGATCCTCGGGAGTATCAGGATGGATGTTGGAGAGGTTTCTTAGGTAGTGGTGGTTGGGCTCGGTGTCCGGGCCGTCGTCGGGGTAGAAATGGTGCAGCAGAGCTGCGGCCGTTTCTTCCCCTTCTTCGGTGAACCGGTCACCGAGCTTTAGTGTAACAGGAGGGCGTCTAGGTGTGGTGT
>AP025406.1:0-10506 GCA_030295005.1 Cephonodes hylas
TGACGTCCACCACCGAGCCGCCATTGTGCCGCACGCACGTGTCCTCCGATCCCCGATTCAGGACGACCAGCCCGATGGAGATCGCCCATTCCTCCAGGGACCCACCGCGCGCATCCGTCACCGACGAGCCCCAAGCCAAGGACTTGGCGTTGAAGTCGCCGGCGACTAGCACGGGGTGGGTCTGGCTACATTGCACCACCAGGGCCCCCAGGCGGACCAGAAAGCTCTCGAAATCCGCCAGGGACCTGTTGGGAGAGAAATACACTGCTACGACCCAAAACCCCCCCAACAAGACCGCCACGCATCCCGAGCCCTTCGCTACTTTTTCGAAGGGCGGGGATCCGGCGGCGCCCCGAGTGGTGACGGCCACCGAGCCGTCCAGGTCCCCAGCCCAGTCGTCCTGAGGAGGGACGAAGTATGGCTCGGAGACCACAGCCACTTGAATCGACCACTGCGCCAGGGACTGAACAAACAAATCCTGCGCCCCAGCGCAGTGATTGATGTTCGCCTGGAGGAAATTAAATGCCATATTAATTATGGACGATCTCCATCATCTCCTGGGTGGGCGGTTTCGGCCGCGCCACAACCTCGGATCTCGCACCGCGAGAAGAGCGTTGCGGGACGGAGGAAGCGACGCAGGACTTGGCGCCCACCCTGTGCCCAGCGGGCTTCCCCGCAGCTGCACAGATTGTGCAGTGCGGGTCCGCTAGGCAGTCGCGGGCCAGATGGCCCTCTTGACCGCACCGGTAGCAGATCCCGGTGCGGTCACACTCTGCAGTACACTTGATACGTACGTGCCCCCTGAAGAGGCACCTAAAACAACGCAGGGGCCTCGGCTCCAAGAGCCGAACCCTAGCCGACACCCAACCCACCAGGACGCGACCTGCCCTGGCGAGCTTGTCGGCCGCCTTCGCCGGACACCGAAGCCATACGGCGCCCAGGCCGGAGCGCTCAGCCCGGATTTCTCCAACCCGGACGTCCTCGGGCGAGCACTCGCCGAGCCGGGCCACGGCCGCTGCGACTGCCTCGGGGGTGGCGGACTCGTCCAACCCCGAAACCCGCAGCTCCGCAGTCTTGACGGGTCGGGCAACACGTACATCCTCCGACCCGGCAAGAACCTCCCTCAACTTCTGCAAAAGGGAGTCGGCCCTTGCCTCCGACTCGGGCCCGGGCACCTCAAATAGGTAGGCCCCGGTGGCCACCCGTTTAGGCGTCAGGTGTTCGATGCCCAGGGTGGCGAGGTCCACACGTTTGGTGACGTCACGCAGAACCTCGACGTAGGTGACGCCCCGCTCTAACGCCTCCGGCAGCACCGTCAGCGTGACGGCGGCTTTGCGCGGGAGGCGGAGCTGGGGCGCCGGCTTGCGAGGCGGCTGTGTCGGCTGGGTCTTCTTGGGGGCGTTGTTCTGCCTCCCAGACTTCTTTTTCCCCCGCTTCACCACCTCGGTCCATGGAGTCTCCATAGACGCGGGTGGAGGGGGAAGAGGACGCGACGTTGGCGTCGGCGGTCGCGGTGCGGCGCGCTTTCGGTTCCCTCTCTTCTTTGCCCGCGACTGCCGCACGGGAACCGCTGCGAGGGCCACTGCATCTTGCCGAGTGGCGGAGGGCTGGATGGCCGAGGGGGCGGCGGGCTTCTGCACCCCTCCTTCTTTCCTCTTTTTATCCGCGGCCAATGGAGGTCGGAGAATCGGCTCTGGAGGCAGCCGGAGCATGATCGCCTCTAGCACGGCCTTCATTTGCGCGACTTGGCGCTCGATCTGCCCGAGGCGATCTTCCTTAGGAGGAGCTTCCGGCACAACTGTCGGCCGCAATTGTGACCGAACAGTGGCCGAGAGCTCCTCTACCGTCTTCGTTTGAGTTGTGAGAGCCACCTCCAGGGCCATCACCTTCTCACGGAGGCTAACATTCTCTGCCTCCACTCTCGCCACCTCCGCCGAGGGTGGCTCGTTTGCCAACTCTATCAGCTCCGCAACGCTGACGTTGACGTCCCTTTGTAGCCCGCCTTTTAGGTTTCGGGACGTCTTAGATACGTTGCGGAGCCGATCCGCCATTCTTAACAGGGCCTCCCGGCGCGTGGCCGCTGGCGCTTCAGGGGCCTTCGGTTTTCTGAATGGGCAAGCCGCTTTTGCCCTTGCTAGCTCCTCTTCTTCTTCAGCCCTCCGCTTTGCTTCGGCGGCGCGCTCTTTCCTAAGGGCCGCGTTATAATTTCTATTTGCTTCAGCCACAGACCCATCTGAGGCTGAAGCCGCCGTGCAACTTTTACGCTCTTTTGAAGAGCCGTACGGAGTATCATCATCCGTGGTCTTACCCCTCCTTCTCCTTGAGATGCGTCTCCTCTTAGGCCGCGCAGAGTCGCAGCTCAGTCCGGACTCGGAATCGATCCGGACTGGCGCGGTCCCCTCCGCAGACTCTCCAAACGTTGAAGCACGAACCACCTCCCCTGGCGCTATGGCATCCAGGGAAGCGGTCCTGCTCAACACCACTGAGCAATTTAAAGAATTATTAATTTCCATTTTGTTCCCACGAGTATGGGGGAAATAACGGTCCACCCAGGCAGAGCCCCCTGTACCTGGGTAAGCCTAGCGTGACCCGCCAAGAGGGTCGGCCGGTACTCTGGCGGGGGTCGCACTAGAGACTGAACCTCCCATCAGCCATGCATCCCCTCGCGGTGCGCCGCCGCTTGGGATTCGGGGTAACTTTTTATAGAGGTTTTCTCCCTCGCGGCCCGGGCGGTTAAGCCAAGGCCCTCGCGCCGGCCGAACTGCGAGACATGACCACAGCTTCGACCGGGTTACGAGCTCGACGGTGGGAATGAGGTTCGCCCATTCCCTGCTCGGAGGCAAAAAATTGCTGACCGAGCCCGCCGACGACCCGGGACAGAACCGGGTTGGCCCGAAAAACGGACCCCACCGCGGCGCGGTCAACAGGACCGCCCGCCTCGTGTCGGGATTTGGCCGTCGGCACGGGCCGACGTTGCCCAGGGTGCACCGTCCCCGCCAGCATCCGGACTACCAGGGCACACTTGGAGGTATCCCGACCTTGCACCCCAACCTAACCTAACCTAACCTAACCTAACCTAACCTAACCTAACCTAACCTAACCACCTACTAGAACGCCCGCTCCAGCGATTTAAGTGTCTCGACCAATCAGAGGCCTTATCTCGCTCATTTGTTATTTATAGTATCTACATAATATTTTTTAGTGCCTTCAGCATCAGTGAACATCCCTCTATCTAATTATATATCGACATATTATATATACCCATTAGTACGCCCGCTGCAGCGAGTTAAGTGTCTCGACCAATCAGAGGCCTTCTCTCGCTCAGTTGCTATTTATAGAATCTATTTATAGAATATTTTTAAGTGCCCTCAGCACCGGCCAACATTCCGTTAACTAATTATATATCTATATATTATATATACCACCTAGATACTTTTTTATAATACATCGAGAGGGGGTTAAAAATCGTCTTTTTTCTCCCGCCCCCCCCTCTCGTTTCTCTCTCCCTATAGCAAGGCTCGGCTCTTCCCCTGACCTGCCAAGAAGGTCCCATCCCCGAGAACCCCAGGACACCGGAGATATCATCACTTTTGTGAAAAAGTGAAACATCGCCGGTACTCCAAGTGGTTCCGGGGGATCGGAGAGCCGAGTTTTGGAACAGCCTCTGCCTGGTCCGGTCTTTCTTCGCGCGGGTCCCCGGACCTGATCGGGTCACCGGAAGCAGTGAAACCGGTGCCCAACTCCTAGGAGTTTGGGAGTTCGGTGCAGCTGTTTCCGGCAATCAAATTTGCGCACTCCCCTCCGTCCATTAACACCAATCCCGTCCCTGTCCCACCGCTGGAAGAGGCCAAACATCTGCCCAACTCCTCGGAGATCGCCGACTTCGAGGAGCGAAAAATGGAGGAGGACTCCGTGGGTCCCTCCACTTCCAGCGGATCAACTGATCCCGCCCCTTCCCCCACCCCCGCCAAGAAGCAGGGCAAAAAGGGGAAAACCAGCAGCAACATCACCACACTAACCGAACTAAATGAACAACTTCCGGAGAAGTCCCGGGCTGACTTCATTACCAGTTCAACCACCCTCAAGGAATACCTGCTTTGTGTCTCCTCGATGCTGATAAGTGCAGCGGGGGAGAGGAGTGTCACTAAGCAGAGCAAGCAGCGTGTGGAGGCGATCGGGAGGCAGCTGTCTCTCATCGCCTCCAAAGTTGTCTTCGCCGATGCTTCGGTGACCTCCACCCCCAGCACCAACACCGGCTCATCCACCACCACACCCGACACTACCAAGGACCTGAAGACTGACATTATGGAGTGCGTTCGTGAGGAGCTGTGCAAGCACCTCACCGCCGTGAACGCGCTCCATAAACAGAACCAAAAAACGCTGCAAACATTGACCAAACAGCAACCAGCCACAGTCGCGGCCACACCGTCTTACGCTTCGGCTGTCAAGACGGTGAAGGCTGCGACACCCTCCGCCATCACATCGAGACCCGCACCTGCGCCTCCGGCCAGTCGCCCGGCCATCATCGTCACCCCGAAGGTGGCGGTGAAGAGCCGACAGGAGGCCGTCGAGGCGTTCAGGAAGGCGGTCTCGTACAAGAAAAGTAGCTACGCTCCAGCCAGGGTTCAGCCGGTATCCAACGGCAAGCTCAGGGTGGAGTTCGACAACGAAACACAGCGCGACGACACCTTGCAGCGCCTCCGCGGATCATCTCAGGTGAGTGCCGAGGCCGCAAGGCGATTAAACCCAATGGTAACTATTAAAGGCATCTCGAAGGAGGTCCCGGCCGAGGAATTGGTCGCGGTCATCCGTAGTCAGAACCCGGAGGTATGCCCGGAAAACATGGCCGATGGGGACCTGAAACTGAGGTTCCTGCGAAGCAACAGAAACCCCAAGCTTTACAACGCTGTATTGCTTGTACACCCCAACGTATGGCGGCGACTCACTGCGGCGGGGAGAGTCTGCGTGGACCACCAGAGGGTACACGTGGAGGACTTCTCTCCGTTCATGCAGTGCTTTCGCTGCTTGCAATTTGGGCACACACGCAACAGGTGCAAGAACACCATTACACCCTGCGCCTATTGCGCAGAGACGACACACACTGCTGACAGTTGTTCCATAAGGGAGAGGAAGGGGGCTCCCAAGTGCTACAACTGTCAGGCACACAACACCCGGTTCAACTCCGGTCTCTCCGCGTCTCACTCGGCCACGTCACCAAACTGCCCACGCATTCTAGCCATGAGGGAAAAGATAAGTACTAAAGTCGATTATGGCTGTTAAGTCCGAACTCCTGGTAGTACAGTGTAATCTAGACCGATCGCGTAACTGTCTCCAGGAGTTTATCGATTCCTTCGTGGCTAGTGAATACAGAGTGGCCCTCGTGTCGGAACCATATGTTGGGTCTGGCACGGAGGTCAAACACATCTCCGGTGTGAACGTTTATCAGTTTTGCACCGGAGACAGAGTGAAGGCTTGCGTCTTTGTCAAGCCTGACCTCCTCACACTCGGTTACACACAATACTCTACATCGAACCTGTGCGTGGTGGGGCTTAGCTTAGGCAATCGACGCTACTATGTGGCGTCAGCCTACGTTGAGCCCGACCACGACGCAGACAACACACTACACCACATAGACACATTTCTTAGGTCGGTGCGGGGCAGCCCTGTAATTCTCGGCGGGGATTTTAACGGTTGGCACCCCGACTGGGGTAGCGCCGTCGCTAATCCCCGCGGTTACGAGGTAGCGGAGCTTGCCCTCGCTAACGACCTATACATTTGTAACACCGGGTCGACTCCCACTTTCGAAACCGTCACGCATGGACGTGCCCGCACGTCCATTATAGACGTGACAATGGCCTCGCTTAACATCTTAGAGGCCATTCGAGAGTGGCGGGTCGACCTCACACTAGGTACATCGTCACAACACAATGCCGTAGTGTTTCGCGTCGTGACCGGAGATACCGGGCACACCACACACACCACCAACACCTCCACTTTCCGGTACAAAAGCGACAAAGCTCACTGGGGTTGCTTTGCGGACTCGCTACATACCACCTTTGTCGAGTCCGATGTACTGGAAAGGGATATTAACACTCTCAATCATGAGGAACTCGAGGCCCTCATTGATGAGATCACGCACATAATACACGCCGCTTGTCGCGACTCCATGCCGGTTAAACAGGGCGGAGGTAAGTACCGACCGCCCTGGTGGACCGACGCACTGGGGGCGCGAAAGCGAGAAGTCATCCTGCTACACCGGCGCTTACACACAGCCGCTAGGCGCGGGCGTCCGCCGGACTCCCTGGTTGAGGAATTTCGAGCGCTAAAGGCGCTTTACGCGCAAGAAATTAAGACCGCCTCAACACAGAATTTCAGGGAGTTTTGCAAGCTCCAGACCAGGGAGAACGTGTGGTCGCTCACTAACAGACTTCTCAAAGACACCACACCTAGACGCCCTCCTGTTACACTAAAGCTCGGTGACCGGTTCACCGAAGAAGGGGAAGAAACGGCCGCAGCTCTGCTGCACCATTTCTACCCCGACGACGGCCCGGACACCGAGCCCAACCACCACTACCTAAGAAACCTCTCCAACATCCATCCTGATACTCCCGAGGATCCTCCTTTCACTGCCGAGGAAGTGCTGGAGCACTTGGGGTCTATGAACCCCAAGAAGGCTCCGGGACTGGATGGCTTGACCTCAGACATTTGTCTGAAGTTTGCCAAACAGTACCCGGGGTTGCTGACATCTGTTATGAACAGATGCCTAGCCCTCGGGCACTTCCCGCGGCAGTGGAAGAAGGCCTACGTCAAAATCATTCCCAAACCCGGCAAGTCGGATTATACCACCATGGGAGCGTTCCGGCCTATCGGTCTGCTGCCCGTCTTTGGCAAGTTGTTAGAGCGGCTCTTTATAAAAAGAGTCACCTACAGGGCATCCAGGATAGGCAAAGCCAACGCCCATCAGTTTGGCTTTAGGGAGCAAACTAACACCACTGCTGCCCTACGCACCGCCCTGGAGTTTGTCGAGGGGGCCAGAGCACGGAAGCACCTTGTCGCTGCGGTGTCCCTAGACATCAAAGCGGCCTTTGACAACGCTTGGTGGCCCGCGCTCCTGCATCGACTCAGAGTGACTGAGTGCCCATCTAACATCTTTGGGCTCATACTCAGCTACATCGCTGAACGTAGCGTCACTCTGGATCATGCGGGGGCTAGAGTCACCAAGAGTATGTCCAAAGGGTGCATTCAAGGGTCCACTTGTGGGCCCGTGCTCTGGAACATAATTCTTGACGAGCTCCTGGATCGGTCGCTGCCTCCTGGATGTCACTTGCAAGCTTACGCGGACGACGTGTTGCTCATTGTCTCCGCTGGAGATGTGAGCACACTTGCGGAAACCGCCAATAAAGTCCTGGGAGAGATCGCGGACTGGGGGAGGAGCGTCAAACTCACGTTTGGCGCGGCCAAAACCCAGGCCATCGCGTTCACTCCCGGGGCTAAGCTTGCAAGGCTTGCCATGGACGGGCATCCGATCGCCTTCGCCAGGAACATTAAGCTCCTAGGGGTAGTATTGGATGAGAGACTGACTTTTCGCGACCACTTGCTCCACGCCATCGGCAAGGCTCAACGCGTGTTTAAGAAGCTCTCTCTGTATGCAAAACCCACTTGGGGGATGCATACAGAGAACATTTGCACAATCTATAGACACGTGATTGAGCCGACTATCACCTACGCCGCTGGTGTATGGGGGCAAGTGGTCGAGAAAAAGTACGCGAGGAAACTCCTCGCAAGCGTACAACGCGGTTTTGCCATCAAGGCCATAAGGGCCTTCCGCACAGTCTCTACCAATGCTGCCCTCGCTCTGGCCCAGTTCACCCCCTTGGATCTTAGGATCCAGGAGGTTCGTCAAGCCGAGAGCACACGACTTTCCGGGACCACCCAATTCCTTCCCGAGGACATCCGCCTCGAGATCCCCACACCCATCCATCAGTTATTACACCCTGCGGACCGCATCACTTTTCAGTTGAAAACCTCCTGTAACCAGGAGGAGGTCAACGGTGCGGTCTGCGCTAACACTTATCAAATATTCACCGACGGGAGTAAGCAGGATGACGACAAGGTGGGGGCCGCTTTTGTGTGCTTCGACCCCGGCGGGAAGATCACAACCACCAAGAAGTTTAAGTTGCACGACTGCTGTACGGTATTCCAGGCGGAGCTACTTGCCATCCTCCGTGCATGTCAATGGGCTCTTGACCACAGGTACACTGACGTTGTCATTTTTAGCGACTCTATGTCGTCAATTATGGCAATCCAGAACAGGAGCAACACCCACCCTCTGGTGTCCCAGATACATCGCGTATTATGGGACTATCGGGAGGTGGGATCGTTGCGACTGTCATGGGTCAAGAGTCACATTGGCATTCACGGCAATGAACTCGCAGACAGCGCAGCCAATTCGGCCTGCGACCTTCATAAAGCCCCCGACTACGCCAATTTCCCGATTAGCTTTGTTAAATTTAAAGTACGTAGCTCCTCCATGGACGCCTGGCAGTCGCGTTACTGTACTGCTGAACAAGGCCAACATACTCGGTCGCTCTTCCCGAGTCTCGGAGACATCCGTAGGCTTTGGAAGGCGACCGAACCCAGCTTCCACCTCACTCAGGTCCTCACCGGTCATGGTTACCACAAGGCATACCTCCATCGGTTCCACATCACTCCGGACGACCACTGCCCTTGCGACGACAGGACCAGCCAAAGCCTGGACCACCTCTTCGAGGATTGCCCGCGGTTCGCCACGGCGCGGTACTCGCATGAGATGGTCTGCGGACGCTGGGGTGTCGAACCGTATAAAATCAGTGATCTCCTAGCGAAAGGGAAGGAGAAGGCTTTTGCCTCTTATCTAGAGCTAGTCGACTCCATCCTGAGTTCGTTGAAGGATTTTAACGCCACCAACGACAACCCGGCTGGACCCTGAGGTTGATTAGCAACTTTAAATTTTAATGTAATATAACTTAACACTGTCCTCTTGTTTTTCAAATGTAATTTATCAACTTGTTTATATTCCTAATTTTGTTTTACCATAGTTCTAAGATGTTCTTTTATCCTTATTTTGTGTAATTTTCTACTTATTTTGTATCAATAACAATGTAAACTTGTGCTTTTATCTTATTCGTTCTTATTAACGTGTGTTTATTAAAATTTGTTAACATGTTCACTTTTCATAGTATTGTATCATTATAGTTTTAAAATTATCTTTTATTCTTGTTTTTATCTTTTATTCTACTTGTAACTATTATTGTAATTAGTTTAAAAATTTTTACATTAGTTTACTTTTCGTTTAGTGCGGGTCGTGTGGACACCGCGAGGGGAAGCGGTGGCCTGCGCGCCCGCAAACCCCGTACTAAGTTTATAAAATTTTTTTTTTTGTTATAAGTAATTAATTTGTTTTCAACTTGTTTGTCATTTATAATTTTGTTCTCAATTTTTATTTTTGTTTTGTAATAGTTTAAGATTTATATTGTAAATTTCTGCTTCAATGACTGCGACTGTCATCACTTTTGTCACATTGTTTGTTTATATCCACTTTTTCCTTTATTTTGTAAGTCTAGTCTTTAGTTTACCATTATTTTATTCCAAAAATTTTAATTGTCTACATTTATTTCAATCCCGTGTAAAATTTATTTTAGTGAATAAGAAACCAAACTGTACACCACCTGACTGGACTCACCACACATACACACACACTCTCACACACCACATTACTCTAATGTATGATACACAAACTGGCAAGGGACAGGCTATCGTATCCAATAGCGAGGCCTCGTCTCCTTGCCAGCACACAGTCACATATATCACGACACTTCACAGTGAAACATACATTACCCCCACAGAGAAACACTGGAAAAAAAAAAAAAAAAAAAAAAAAAAAAAAAAAAAAAACCTAACCTAACCTAACCTAACCTAACCTAACCTAACCTAACCTAACCAGTCGCAGTCCGAGCGCGGGACCGATCGGATCGTTTTTAAGTCGCTCCGCGTTCGAAAAATCCTAAAAATAGTGTTTTTAACGCAAAATAACAAGTGCTATATATCAAAATGTGCGCGCTGTGACCGCCCATCGTGTCGCGAAAAGATTTTTAAAATCGGACCAAAAATGTGCGAATTATTGTGAAAAAACCTAAGTTAACAAAATTTCTAACCAGTTTTTAGGCCATAACTCCGCGAAACGATCTGTGACCTAGTGTTTCGGAAGTGCAGTTCGGTGTGGAACTCCCCGGCCCATCGACTGACGAAGTTACAGATTTTTATCGTGGATACTTTCGTGGTGGTGGACTAATTAGTGCGTGATTTTGCCATTTTTGACAGTTTTTTGATTATAACTTTTTAAATAGATCTTTTACACATACTTTTGATTAGTGCCTAGTGTTAAGTGCTTTACCCTTCACATTCTCACCAAGTTTCGGAATTTTCTGCCGGAACCAAACAGTGCTACGGACCCCTAAAGTGCGCCGA
>AP025405.1:0-13000 GCA_030295005.1 Cephonodes hylas
AAGTGGGGGGGTAACAGATCACTCCGCGAAGTTATCCACAAAAAACTGTTGAAAATTTTCGCGCACTATGGTTTTTCTGTCAAATTTCCGTCAATTTTCGTCCGATTTCGAAAATTTTTTCACCAATCACTAGCTTGTCACTGCGCGCACATTTTGATATATCACTCTAGTATTTTCGCGTAATAAAACCTATTTTTCGGATTTTTCGACCGCGGAGCGACGTAAAAACGATCCGATCGGCTCCGCGCTCGGACTGCGACTGGTTAGGTTAGGTTAGGTTAGGTTAGGTTTTTTTTTTTTTTTTTTTTTTTTCCAGTGTTACTCTGTCGGGGTAATGTATGTTTCACTGTGGAGTGTCGTGGTATATGTGACTGTGTGCTGGCAAGGAGACAAGGCCTCGCTATTGGATACGATAGCCTGTCCCTTGCCAGTTTGTGTATCATACGTTAGGGTAATGTGGTGTGTGAGAGTGTGTGTGTATGTGTGGTGAGTCCAGTCTGGTGGTGTACAATTTGGTTTTCTTAATTACTAAAATAAATTTTACACAGGGTTGAAATGAATGTAGACAATTAAAATTTTGAATAAAATAATGGTAAACTTAAGACTAGACATACAAAATAAAAGAAAAAGTGGATATAAAACAAAACAAGGTGATAAAAGTGATGACAGTCGCAGTCATTTAAACAGTTATTAACAAAAGAAAACTAAAACTACTACAATAATAAAGGTTAAAACACAATTGTATATGATAACAAACAGAAATAGAGATCGATTAAATTACACAAAGCAAAAATTTTACAAAATTAAGTTCGGGGTTTGCGGGCGCGCAGGCCACCGCTTCCCCTCGCGGTGTCCGCACGACCCGCACTAGCCGAGAAAGGTTTAACTTAATACGAATTAAAATTAAAATTTAAGATGAAACAAAACAAATCAAAAGTTACATTAGCTTAAATTTAAGATAATAAATGGAAACAAAATAATAGTGATAACATAAAACAATTTTGCATCTATACTAAACATGATACTAAAATTTACAGAATTTACAAAATGATGATACAATTAAAGCACTGATTTTAAAATAACAATAATTAGAGTGTAAAAGAAGTGAAATAATAAAATAAAAGAAGGTATGAGGCAAAGAAAAACAAAAACAAAATGTGTCTAATCTACCTCAGGGTCCAGCCGGGTTGTCGTTGGTGGCGTTAAAATCCTTCAACGAACTCAGGATGGAGTCGACTAGCTCTAGATAAGAGGCAAAAGCCTTCTCCTTCCCTTTCGCTAGGAGATCACTGATTTTATACGGTTCGACACCCCAGCGTCCGCAGACCATCTCATGCGAGTACCGCGCCGTGGCGAACCGCGGGCAATCCTCGAAGAGGTGGTCCAGGCTTTGGCTGGTCCTGTCGTCGCAAGGGCAGTGGTCATCCGGAGTGATGTGGAACCGATGGAGGTATGCCTTGTGGTAACCATGACCGGTGAGGACCTGAGTGAGGTGGAAGCTGGGTTCGGTCGCCTTCCAAAGCCTA
Source organism: Cephonodes hylas (assembly GCA_030295005.1). Classification (NCBI taxonomy): domain Eukaryota; kingdom Metazoa; phylum Arthropoda; class Insecta; order Lepidoptera; family Sphingidae; genus Cephonodes; species Cephonodes hylas. Next base: position 1,527 of record AP025405.1, read on the forward strand.
CGGATGTCTCCGAGACTCGGGAAGAGCGACCGAGTATGTTGGCCTTGTTCAGCAGTACTGTAACGCGACTGCCAGGCGTCCATGGAGGAGCTACGTACTTTAAATTTAACAAAGCTAATTGGGAAGTTGGAATAGTCCGGTTTTTTGTGCAAATTGCAGGCCAAATTGGCTGCACTGTCAGCAAGTTCATTGCCGTGAATGCCAATGTGACTCTTGACCCATGACAGTCGCAACGATCCCACCTCCCGATAGTCCCATAATACGCGATGTATCTGGGACACCAGAGGGTGGGTGTTGCTCCTGTTCTGGATTGCCATAATTGACGACATAGAGTCGCTAAAAATGACAACGTCAGTGTACCTGTGGTCAAGAGCCCATTGGCATGCACGGAGGATGGCAAGTAGCTCCGCCTGGAATACCGTACAGCAGTCGTGTAACTTAAACTTCTTGGTGGTTGTGATCTTCCCGCCAGGGTCGAAGCACACAAAAGCGGCCCCCACCTTGTCGTCATCCTGCTTACTCCCGTCGGTGAATATTTGATAAGTGTTAGTGCAGACCGCACCGTTGACCTCCTCCTGGTTACAGGAGGTTTTCAACTGAAAAGTGATGCGGTCCGCAGGGTGTAATAAGTGATGGATGGGTGTGGGGATCTCGAGGCGGATGTCCTCGGGAAGGAATTGGGTGGTCCCGGAAAGTCGTGTGCTCTCGGCTTGACGAACCTCCTGGATCCTAAGATCCAAGGGGGTGAACTGGGCGGTTAGGTTAGGTTAGGTTAGGTTAGGTTAGGTTAGGTTAGGTTAGGTTAGGTTAGGTTAGGTTAGGTTAGGTTGGGGTGCAAGGTCGGGATACCTCCAAGTGTGCCCTGGTAGTCCGGATGCTGGCGGGGACGGTGCACCCTGGGCAACGTCGGCCCGTGCCGACGGCCAAATCCCGACACGAGGCGGGCGGTCCTGTTGACCGCGCCGCGGTGGGGTCCGTTTTTCGGGCCAACCCGGTTCTGTCCCGGGTCGTCGGCGGGCTCGGTCAGCAATTTTTTGCCTCCGAGCAGGGAATGGGCGAACCTCATTCCCACCGTCGAGCTCGTAACCCGGTCGAAGCTGTGGTCATGTCTCGCAGTTCGGCCGGCGCGAGGGCCTTGGCTTAACCGCCCGGGCCGCGAGGGAGAAAACCTCTATAAAAAGTTACCCCGAATCCCAAGCGGCGGCGCACCGCGAGGGGATGCATGGCTGATGGGAGGTTCAGTCTCTAGTGCGACCCCCGCCAGAGTACCGGCCGACCCTCTTGGCGGGTCACGCTAGGCTTACCCAGGTACAGGGGGCTCTGCCTGGGTGGACCGTTATTTCCCCCATACTCGTGGGAACAAAATGGAAATTAATAATTCTTTAAATTGCTCAGTGGTGTTGAGCAGGACCGCTTCCCTGGATGCCATAGCGCCAGGGGAGGTGGTTCGTGCTTCAACGTTTGGAGAGTCTGCGGAGGGGACCGCGCCAGTCCGGATCGATTCCGAGTCCGGACTGAGCTGCGACTCTGCGCGGCCTAAGAGGAGACGCATCTCAAGGAGAAGGAGGGGTAAGACCACGGATGATGATACTCCGTACGGCTCTTCAAAAGAGCGTAAAAGTTGCACGGCGGCTTCAGCCTCAGATGGGTCTGTGGCTGAAGCAAATAGAAATTATAACGCGGCCCTTAGGAAAGAGCGCGCCGCCGAAGCAAAGCGGAGGGCTGAAGAAGAAGAGGAGCTAGCAAGGGCAAAAGCGGCTTGCCCATTCAGAAAACCGAAGGCCCCTGAAGCGCCAGCGGCCACGCGTCGGGAGGCCCTGTTAAGAATGGCGGATCGGCTCCGCAACGTATCTAAGACGTCCCGAAACCTAAAAGGCGGGCTACAAAGGGACGTCAACGTCAGCGTTGCGGAGCTGATAGAGTTGGCAAACGAGCCACCCTCGGCGGAGGTGGCGAGAGTGGAGGCAGAGAATGTTAGCCTCCGTGAGAAGGTGATGGCCCTGGAGGTGGCTCTCACAACTCAAACGAAGACGGTAGAGGAGCTCTCGGCCACTGTTCGGTCACAATTGCGGCCGACAGTTGTGCCGGAAGCTCCTCCTAAGGAAGATCGCCTCGGGCAGATCGAGCGCCAAGTCGCGCAAATGAAGGCCGTGCTAGAGGCGATCATGCTCCGGCTGCCTCCAGAGCCGATTCTCCGACCTCCATTGGCCGCGGATAAAAAGAGGAAAGAAGGAGGGGTGCAGAAGCCCGCCGCCCCCTCGGCCATCCAGCCCTCCGCCACTCGGCAAGATGCAGTGGCCCTCGCAGCGGTTCCCGTGCGGCAGTCGCGGGCAAAGAAGAGAGGGAACCGAAAGCGCGCCGCACCGCGACCGCCGACGCCAACGTCGCGTCCTCTTCCCCCTCCACCCGCGTCCATGGAGACTCCATGGACCGAGGTGGTGAAGCGGGGGAAAAAGAAGTCTGGGAGGCAGAACAACGCCCCCAAGAAGACCCAGCCGACACAGCCGCCTCGCAAGCCGGCGCCCCAGCTCCGCCTCCCGCGCAAAGCCGCCGTCACGCTGACGGTGCTGCCGGAGGCGTTAGAGCGGGGCGTCACCTACGTCGAGGTTCTGCGTGACGTCACCAAACGTGTGGACCTCGCCACCCTGGGCATCGAACACCTGACGCCTAAACGGGTGGCCACCGGGGCCTACCTATTTGAGGTGCCCGGGCCCGAGTCGGAGGCAAGGGCCGACTCCCTTTTGCAGAAGTTGAGGGAGGTTCTTGCCGGGTCGGAGGATGTACGTGTTGCCCGACCCGTCAAGACTGCGGAGCTGCGGGTTTCGGGGTTGGACGAGTCCGCCACCCCCGAGGCAGTCGCAGCGGCCGTGGCCCGGCTCGGCGAGTGCTCGCCCGAGGACGTCCGGGTTGGAGAAATCCGGGCTGAGCGCTCCGGCCTGGGCGCCGTATGGCTTCGGTGTCCGGCGAAGGCGGCCGACAAGCTCGCCAGGGCAGGTCGCGTCCTGGTGGGTTGGGTGTCGGCTAGGGTTCGGCTCTTGGAGCCGAGGCCCCTGCGTTGTTTTAGGTGCCTCTTCAGGGGGCACGTACGTATCAAGTGTACTGCAGAGTGTGACCGCACCGGGATCTGCTACCGGTGCGGTCAAGAGGGCCATCTGGCCCGCGACTGCCTAGCGGACCCGCACTGCACAATCTGTGCAGCTGCGGGGAAGCCCGCTGGGCACAGGGTGGGCGCCAAGTCCTGCGTCGCTTCCTCCGTCCCGCAACGCTCTTCTCGCGGTGCGAGATCCGAGGTTGTGGCGCGGCCGAAACCGCCCACCCAGGAGATGATGGAGATCGTCCATAATTAATATGGCATTTAATTTCCTCCAGGCGAACATCAATCACTGCGCTGGGGCGCAGGATTTGTTTGTTCAGTCCCTGGCGCAGTGGTCGATTCAAGTGGCTGTGGTCTCCGAGCCATACTTCGTCCCTCCTCAGGACGACTGGGCTGGGGACCTGGACGGCTCGGTGGCCGTCACCACTCGGGGCGCCGCCGGATCCCCGCCCTTCGAAAAAGTAGCGAAGGGCTCGGGATGCGTGGCGGTCTTGTTGGGGGGGTTTTGGGTCGTAGCAGTGTATTTCTCTCCCAACAGGTCCCTGGCGGATTTCGAGAGCTTTCTGGTCCGCCTGGGGGCCCTGGTGGTGCAATGTAGCCAGACCCACCCCGTGCTAGTCGCCGGCGACTTCAACGCCAAGTCCTTGGCTTGGGGCTCGTCGGTGACGGATGCGCGCGGTGGGTCCCTGGAGGAATGGGCGATCTCCATCGGGCTGGTCGTCCTGAATCGGGGATCGGAGGACACGTGCGTGCGGCACAATGGCGGCTCGGTGGTGGACGTCACTTTTGCCACCCCGGGCCTTGCCCGCCGTGTCCGGGGCTGGAAGGTGTTGGTCGACGAGGAGACGCTGTCCGATCATCGCTACATCCGGTACAGCGTCTCCGCTTCCCGGGCCCCTGTGCAGTCTGGTGGGGGTCCGACTACCCGATTCACGGGCGGCCGGCGGTGGGCCGCTAAGCGCCTCGATGTGGAGGCTGCGGAAGAAGCCGCTCTCATACAGGCTTGGCTCCCCGTGACGGACGGGCCGTTGCGGGTCGAGGAGGAGGCGGAGTGGTTCGGGGTAGCGATGTCACGCGTCTGCGACGCGTCGATGCCCCGGGTCACTCGTCTCCCGGCGAAGCGCCAAGTGTACTGGTGGTCGGCGGAGCTTTCGCAGCTGCGTGCGACTTGCGCGGCTGCGCAGCGCCGACTGTCCAGGCACCGTCGTCGTCGGGTCCGCCTGCCTGGCGACCAGGAGCAGGAGCGGCTGCTCTACAGCCTCCACAGAGGGGCGAAGAGAGCGCTGCGGGTGGCCATTGCACGAGCAAAGGCCGCGGCTTACGAAGAATCCCGGAGGACTCTCGATAACGATCCGTGGGGGCGTCCGTACCGTGTGGCGTTGAGCAAGCTCCGCCCATGGGCGCCTCCGTTGACGGAGAGTCTCCGGGCCGAGCTCGTCGAGGACGTCGTCGCGGCCTTGTTTCCGGCCACCGAGGAGTTCACTCCTCCACCGATTGCGCCACGTCCACCGGCGCAATCGTCGTCGTTGATTTCGGCAAGGGATATTCCGGAGGTTTCGCCTGAAGAACTGGAGGCGGCAGTGCGTCGGCTGCGGGGCAAGAACTCGGCCCCGGGGCTCGACGGGGTGCCCGGTCGTGTTTGGGTGCTCGCCGTCGAGTCGCTGGGTACGAGGCTCCGCAGCCTGTTCTCCGCGTGCCTGCAGCAGGGCAGCTTCCCGTCGCGGTGGAAGACGGGCAAGCTCGTCCTGCTGAAGAAAGAGGGTCGACCCGTGGAGTCGCCGTCGGCCTATCGACCGATCGTTCTGCTCGACGAGGTGTGCAAGCTCTTTGAGCGTATCGTGCACGCACGCCTCGTCGAGCATCTGGAGAGAACGGGCCCGAACTTGGCAGACTGTCAGTTCGGGTTCCGGAGGGGCCGGTCGACCATCCATGCGATTCTGCGGGTCAAGGCACTGGCGGAGGATGCAGTGTCTCGGGGCAAGTGCGTCGTGGCGGTGTCACTCGACATCGCCAACGCATTCAACACCATGCCCTGGGCCTGCATCAATGAGGCACTGCGGTACCACGAAGTTCCACCCTATCTTCGGCGTCTGGTGCAGGCGTACCTGTGCGATCGGTACGTCGTGTATCCGGGCGCCGACGGGTGGCATCGTCGGGCGGTGTCGTGCGGTGTTCCACAGGGCTCGGTTCTGGGACCGCTCCTGTGGAACATCGGATACGACTGGGTGCTTCGTGGTACCAACCTTCGGGGCGTCGCTGTCGTCTGCTATGCGGACGACACGTTGGTGACAGCGACGGCCAGGACCCCGCAGCGGGCGGCTCTGCTCGCTGGTTTCGGTACCGAGTTGGTTGTTGATAGGATTCGGCGACTGGGCCTCCAGGTGGCCCTGCACAAGACTGAGGCCCTATGTTTCCATGGACCTCAGTCGTGGCCACCGCCGGAGGCTCACTTGACGGTGGCGGGCGTGCGAATTCCCATCGGCTCCCAGATGAAGTACCTCGGTCTGATTCTGGACAGTCGGTGGGAATTCCGCGCCCATTTCGAGGTATTGTCGCAGAAGTTGGTCCGGACAGCGGGCGCTCTGGGTCGCCTGCTGCCCAATAGTGATGGTCCTGGCTTCCCTTGCCGAAGTCTGTATGCTGGAGTCGTGCGGTCCATGGCCCTCTACGGATGTCCCGTTTGGGCCGAGTCCCTCGGCGTGCGCTGCGTCCGCCTGCTGCATCGTCCGCAGCGAATCGTGGCGCAGCGTATCGTTAGGGGGTACCGCACGATCTCGCACGAGGCGGCCTGCGTCTTGGCGGGTACTCTGCCGTGGGAGTTGGACGCCAAGTCCCTCTCGTCAGCGTTCTTTTGGCGGGAGGAGACGTACCGGCGATCCGGGCAGAGGCCGGCCCCGAGAGAGGTCGAGGCCATGTTGGCCTCCCTCCGCAGGGCCGCCGTGGAGGAGTGGCGTTCCAGGCTGGAGAGCCCTAGTGCTGGCGTGGCGACCGTGGCGGCAGTGCGACCTGTCCTCCAGCAGTGGATGGACAGGCGCCACGGTGCGCCGACATTCCGCCTGACGCAGGTGCTCACCGGGCACGGCTGCTTCGGTGAGTACCTGTGTCGCGTCGTAGGAGCCGAGGAGACCGCCGTGTGCCACCATTGTGGCAACTGCCGTGAGGACACGGCCCAGCACACGCTCGTGGAGTGCCCAGCCTGGGACGAGGAGCGCAGCGCTCTCGTAGCGGTCGTAGGGGGTGACCTCTCGCTGCCGACTGTGGTCGCCGCCATGGTCGGCAGCCGGAGGTCTTGGAAAGCTATGCTCTCCTTCTGCGAACGTGTCATGTCGCAGAAGGAGAGCGCCGAGCGGGACCGGGAGCAGACCGATCCCGCTCGGCTTAACAGACGAAGAAGGAGGCGCCGGCACAACACCTAAGCCGGCGCCGTGAGGCCACAGGGGGCCGCCGACTCCATCTTAGGCGGCCCAGGAGACGGATGATTTGTTGTTGGTTTTAAGAAGATTGTGTGCCCACTGGCACAGCGCAGAGGCGGTCCCGGTCCAATCCATAGCATCGCTTCAGGGTAAACCGGGGCCGTCTCGTCAATGCGTCGATGGTGGCCCGCGGGGTTTTTAGTCGGTAGGACGGCGCAAAGAGATGGGGTAGGGACCCGGCCCAGCGGCCGCCCGACACAACTACGGGCGGCAACACCTTTACCATCTTCGCTGGGTCGGAAGTGCGCCGGTGAGTCCGACACACCCTCGCCCCTCCGGGCGGGATGGTCCGTAAAGGGATTTTCCCCGCGCAAAAAAAAAAAAAAAAAAAAAAAAAAGGTTAGGTTAGGTTAGGTTAGGTTAGGTTAGGTTTTTTTTTTTTTTTTTTTAAATGCACCCGTCATCACAGGGCGTTGCTTTTTCCCCTAAAGTAATTAGAGACTTTATTTACTCTGTTACATTTTTTATCCTACTTATCACCTACTTATCTTATTCCCTACTCCTTCTTTGGGAGTCCTGTCCATCTTTCTTTATTTTCTATACATATGTCTTAATACTACGGAGTTCACATTCAGCATCATATTTTTATTTCATTTTTCTTTTTCTTTTTTTTGTTCATTGTATTTTTTAATCGCCTTTTACTTAATTTCTAAAATATTATAATCTTATATTATAAATTTTAGATATCTCATTTTTACTTATTTCTATTTATAACAACTAATGCTAATTTTTTACAGTACATTATGAACTTATCTCTAATTTCTTTTATTTTTAACAGTGTTTTAAAATTTTCTTTACATATTTTTGTATCTATTTCCATCTCTAGCTCATGTCTTATTTTTAAGTGCTGTGGGCATTCTGTTAGGATGTGCACGATGCTTTCGCTCTTCGCTGGGTCACAGATGCACGCCGGGCTCTCCTTGCACTTGAACCGGTTCAAGTACTCGGAGAACCCGCCGTGCCCCGTGAACACCTGCGTTGTTATAGCATCAATTGGGATCTTTTTAATGAGCTGGTGGGCCTCCACGGCGCAGGGGAAGAACAACTTGGTGGTTGAGGCTGTTTCGCCCACTGCGTAGCGCCCCCCCCACTCGTCCAGGGACTCCAGTCGTATGAGTCGCTTAACGTATGAGGCGGGACATCTATCATAGTGGGCTTTAACCTTCAGGTTCAGTGCAGCGTCCTTCGCGAGCTCGTCTGCGCGTTCGTTTCCCTCCATCCCTGCGTGCGCTTTAACCCAGTATACGCTTATTGTATTGCCTCGATCTTGGATGGCTCTGATGTTTTTCCTTATTTCAATCGCCAAGGGATGGAGAGAGGATCTATCAGCTACTGTGTCCAACGCTGCCCTCGAGTCGCTCAGAATACTGCACTTCGCCATTCCACTTTTCATTGCCTCCTCCACGGCCCCGCGAAGGGCCAGCAGCTCTGCCTGGTAGACTGTGCAGAAGGACTCCAGTTTCATTTTTTTGTATTTAATTTCAGCGGCATTCTTCCAGATGGAAATGGCCGCCCCAACTTTTCCTTCGATCTTGCTGCCGTCGGTATAAATACTTATGCCATCAGAATTGAGCTGGTTCACCTCTGCACCGTCCACCAAGCATTTGTAGTGCACTGCTCTACGTTGCGCCGGATGTTCAAGGCTATCGTAGGCCACAGGCCGCTCTACTTCCCTGTCTCCAACCACTCGCCGGGAATATCCCCTCTTCACCTCGTATAGAGAGGCATTCTCCCTGACACGAATGTCCAAGGGCAATATTCCGGCGAGCAGCAGGGCTGAGTTCAGTGAGACCGTCCTGTAGGCCTTCGTCAGCCTCTGCGCAAAGCCCCTTTGCACCACTGCGAGCTGCTTTCTCACGCCTAGTTTCTGTGCGGCTGGAGCCCACACGCTAGCACCGTATAAAATTATTGGCTCCACTACAGCCTTGTATAATAATTTTATCATTTCGGGCCCCAGCCCCCACTGTAACCTCGCCGCCCGAGACAATTGGTTGTAGAATGCGACTGCCTTTCTACAAACGTCGGCCACGTGAGTATTAAACGTCAGCCCGCTGTCGATTGTGACCCCCAGTATCTTTATTTCTTTTTCTAGGCCAATGTCGACACCGCCCATGCGAAGGATCGGAGAATCATACTTAAGTTTGCGTGTTATCACCATAGCTTTAGTTTTGTGTGGCGCAAACCTAAGCTTATTTTTGATTCCCCAATCCCTCACAAAAGCTAGTGTTTCATTGGCTTGTTTCTGTATTTTGCTCATTTCTTGGCCTTCAAACGCGAGCACCACATCATCGGCAAAAGCTTGGCAGTAAATGCCCCGTCTTTCTAGCGCGGATAGTAGTGGGTCGAGGAGCAGATTCCAAAAAGTTGGACCCCCAATGGAGCCTTGTACGCATCCCTTGGAGGTCCATCTTTCGTACTCTTCTCCGCAGTATCTCACTTTAACTTTTCTGCTCTCGAGGTAGCTATCTATCACCCGTCTGATATTGATCGGACACCTCTCCTCCGCCAGTCTGACTCTTATTGCCGGCCACCAGGCGCTATCGAAGGCCCCCTCTATGTCCAATGAGATGATTACTACAATTTTCTTTTCTTTGAGCTTCTGCCTAACATATTGCGTTAAGACATAGAGGGAGTCCTCGGTGCTCCTCTGCGGCATAAAGCCAAACTGGCGGGAGCTTGTCCTTGGGTGAAGATGCCACCTCACTCGGTCCACCACCATCTTCTCCAGTATTTTACCCATCACTGGCAACAGGCCTATCGGTCGGTAGGACTTGACATTTGTGTAGTCCTCCTTGGCCGGCTTACGGAGTACGATGACCGTAGCCTCCTTCCAGGTGGTCGGGAAGTGGCCAAGTTCTAGGCATTTGTTAGCCAGTGACAGGTACAATTCCGGGTGCTTCTGTATGACTTGTTTGCAGATATCGGCCGTCAGGCCGTCTGCCCCAGGAGCTTTCTTTGCATTGAAGCTATTTGCCGCCCCGTATAGCTCTTCTAATGTAAATGATGGGTCATGTGTTTCATCATTGATCCTGTCGTTTACATGGGTGGCTAAGCTTCGTGTTAGCTTGTGGTCTGTATTGTCGTCGTCTGTTCTATCATCGGGATAGAACGTTTGCGCCAAAAGCTTTGCCGAATCTCCTGCACTTAGAATCCTTCCTTGGTGGGCTAGAGGCAGGTCATCTTTTTTAACGGATACTTTCCTTATTACTCGGTAAACGCCTTCCCAGATGGTCTCTCTATTTTGTTTCTTGCAAAACTCTTTCCAGCTGTCTATCTGCGCTCTTTTAGCTTCATTCTCATACTCTTCTTTTGATTTCAGGTACTCTTCGACGACCTTGGCTCTACGTACCGGCGCTGCACATCGGATTCTCCTTCTTCTGGTGGCGACTTCCTGCTTCATTTTGGCTAGTTTTTCGGACCACCACGGTAAGTTCATTTTATTTTTGATTTTTAGTAACGGTATGGCATTATTGCTGCACTCTATGACTACTTTCATATATTTGTTTATTATTTCATCTAAATTTATTTTATTTGTGATGTTCCTTATCTCAGTATCTGTTAAGTTATTGCTTATTATCAGTTCTTTAAGTTTTTCGTCAAAATATGTCCAGTTGGCTTTTTTAGTATTATATTTTCTAGTTGTATTAGATTTTGTTATTGTGTATTTTTCCTTACTTTTATTTATTTTGAACGTTATCGCGTTATGGTCCGAGCTCGCCATGGTGTCATCCACCTTCCAGTCGCTCACCAGATCCAGGATGTCCTCTGTGCAGGCCGTTATATCCACGTGGCTGGTGAGGAGTTTCCCTCCCCTAACCGTCTCGAACGTAGGAGTCAGGCCGTCGTTGAGCACCTGCAATCCGCACTCTCCGAGCAGAGTTGTCACTTCTTCCCCCCTGGTGTCAGTGCTCGCGCTGCCCCACCACATGCTTTTTGCATTTGTGTCGCCCCCCATGAGGATTCCGTGGGGGCCCAATGTTTTAACTATCCTCCCCAAGTGCTCCAGGTACGGCCCGATGGGCTTGTCCGGCTCGAAGTAGAATGAGACGACCGCTAGGTTGCGGGTACCTGTGTTGATCTTCACCACCGTGATGTTAGTAGTGGTTAGGGATGGGCAAAGAGTCGCCGCCCAGCCGTCATTGTACACAGCAATGGCTGACTTGATAACAGCGCCCTGCCCATTTTTTCCCTGGAAGATCCTCACCCCCGGATGGTCTCTCACTCTACCTCGGCCTCCCACATAAGGCTCCTGAAGCAACGCTACATCGACCTTCCTCGCCTTTGCCTCCAGGAGAAATTCACTTGTCGCTAGTTGTTTGCGTTGTAAGTTAGATTGGGCAACAAAGGTCGATGCAGAGTTTGTTGGGGAAGCAGTTTGATCCGGGTTCCTAGAATCCACCTTAGCAATAAGCCACGGTGGATCTTGCTAGGATTTCCCACTTCCTCCTCACAGGACACTCTGTGCTAAAGGCGTTGTGCTCGGCTCCGCCAATTTTAGCCTTCGCACAGTTACAGCACGTCGGGGGTGCATTCGCCATCCAGTCAGCACACTCTGACCTAAGGTGTGCCCCCCCACAGTGACTGCACGCGTCGACTTGCTCCCGGCAGAACCGCTTTCCGTGCCCGTAGCCCAGGCAGCGCGAGCACTGGATCAGGGGAGACTGATCCTCTACCCTGACCCTTTGGACATCAATGTGGACTAGCCCCGCCTCTGTGAACCGCTTCCATACTTTTGGTGGCACTTGTATTGCCACATGGGATGTGAGTGGGTTTCTGGCCCTTCTCCTGAACTTTATTTTCATGTTCGAGCTATCCACACCTATGTCCCCCAATAGATGTTTGTTTTGGTTGACCAGTGCTCTCACTATGTCTTCATCCTTGTTGTAGTTCAGGACATCCCTCAACAA
>AP025404.1:0-10393 GCA_030295005.1 Cephonodes hylas
TATTTACATTTTAACGTAAACTTTCAATGCTTCAGAAAGGCCTAATTTCAACTTGTGTTAAAAAAAAAGATCATGTAAAAATGAATGAATTAAAACAAAAATAAAATACAATTAACAATGTCTTTATGTGTTCTAAGAATGAAATAATTAAAAATTAATGCCTTTTTTCGGCTTTATTCTCATACTGAGAAATTCTTATGATAAGAACATATCTGACTGGTAATCGAACCCAAGATTACTAGTTCGCGCGGCACTAGTGCAGCTCAATTATGAGCTAGTAAGTTATGCATGTTACTCGAAGACTTTTAATACCTCAACAGTCAATACATATTATAAAAACCAAACAAAAACAATATTACAATATAAAATGCGTGTACAAAACAAAATGGATGTAATAAAAAATCACCTAAACCGCAGATTAAAAAAAACTCAGGCCGAAAGAGAAATACTTGCAATTAATCAGTGTTTATTTGCATTAAGCCGGCTACGCTTGTTAATTTGTTCCCCAGATGAAAAGTTAAGCTATTAATGCGAGTGCCTCCCCCAAGGTTTTTTCACGAGAACACTTAATCTTGCGCGAGATGAGACAAATGGCCGCCCTTTAAGAATTAATTTAAAAGAATAGCCGGCCAACAGGTCGTTTTTCATTGTCATAACGATGGAGATCCGTATCAGGGGAATGGAAACTTTTTAAACGTTTATTTCATCGATTATGGAATGTATATTTATGTAGATATACATAGCTTTAAGTGTATTAAGTCGTAGGACTGAAATTGACTCTTTCATCATCAGTCGATATACTTTCCACTGCTGGGCACGGGCCTCTACAACTGAGGGGGTTAAGGCCTTAGTCCACCACGCTGGCCTAGAGCTGAAATCCACTTTGTCGCGATTTTATTATGTATATAGGATGTATACAGTCAGTCATTTATACAGTCTTCAGAATTTCCGATTACGGTCTGAATACCCAGTGAATATTCATTAATAACGTTTTAGTAATCGAATTAAAATTGCAGAAATTTGCATTATTCTTGTATAATGATGAAATAAACATTTCGTAAATGTAACTTAAATAATTTATTCCAAAAACGATAAAGTTTTTTTATTCCACCATTCAGCCTCATTAAATAATAATCCTTGTAAACAACTTTCCCATAAGCAAATTTCCTCCTATCGAAATACATGAAGGAAAAACTTCAACTAAACTATACAAAAATATATTCTAATAATCTCCATTTTAACTTCACTATCACGGAACCCTTTCTAAAATCATGTCTAACTCTCAACGCCTCATCGTTGCTTTCAAGAAATATATTTTCGTCCCCAATTAGCGTTTGAAATTTCGATGCAACTGTTGTTCAAGCGCGTTGATTTATTAATATTTTGTTTGACAGAACGCGTTTTTAATTTTAGCCGGCCGACGCTTTGTACATGTTTTCATTAGATATTACCTTCGAGTAATATTTATCGCTGGAATTCTTGCACATTAGTGACTACATGATAAATGTTTCATTTACCGTAAATATAGGAGCTGTACTCTAGTTAACTTAGAAAGTGATTCTATTGTGATGACTGAAGTGCTACAATAGTCTTTAACAGTTCTGCCGTAGCACATCTTTAACGCAATAAGGTTTCAGAGAGCATTGGCTGAATAATTTTTAAATCTTATCCTTATAAAACAGTTATTAAGAAGCAAATTACTTGTCAGACAAACCTGTATAATTAAAAATAATAATATCTACTTTGACCTCCTACGTAACCACTAGGCTTCGGTGTCGGTTTAACTCTATCATTCCAGGCATTCATAAATACTTATAGGCAAAATGTTACCAGCACTTCCCTGGCATACATCATCGTCATCATCATCATTTTACATACGACTTCCTCTTCAACTCAAAGAGGTTTAGGCCTTTTTTTGTTCTCGAGGGGAAAGCTGTTTATGGCTCTACTTCCCGCCAGCCCGGGGGAGGGGGGCGGGAAGCGTATGTCGGGGTCACCGGTCTTTCAGTGGCCGTCTCCGCGCCAGGTTGGGCGACCATGGTACGTGAGCGAGAGGCGCCCACCGTTAACCACAGCCGCCCGGTGCGCCACCGAGACGAAATTGTCTCGGACGTCTCGAGTTAAAGGGGGCGCTGTTACGCCCCCACTAGCTTGGTTTGGGCGCCCCGATTATGGATAGGCGCCCGCGACGTACACAGGCCACAGTGCCGCCGCCCTTCTCGGGGTCGCTTTCAGTGAGAAAGAGGTTTACGCCTTAGTCCGACACGCTGGCCTATTTAGAATTGATATCCATAAAACCTCCAATCAAACGCAAAACAGATTGTTGACTAAATATGTAAAGTCTGCCCATTCATACTGACAACACAGCTTTACAATTTATAAAGATATATTTAGCTGAATCAGGAATAGAACGATAGTCACAATTGCTGGACGTGCCATCAAACTATTTCATACGAAAGCAACATAAATTAATAAAGATAACAGAGACACGCACTCAATGCTGACATCGACTATAAAGTTAAATGATTCACTGACATAATTACATGGAAACTGCCATATTGTAATCATACTAATGAATTTTATGTTTTCTACGAGACATAGCTCGAGCCTGCATACTGAGTGGAGTAATCAAATCAAAATAAACGTTATTCATAATTCCGTTGCATGGTTATGAATAGTTAATGCTATCACCGCGTCGGAATATGTTATAGGTGTAATAACACCGTTCTAGGAAGTCTCTTAGCCATAAAATATATTCGAATTGGCCGACGTAATGACAGGACGGTTAGATATGAATATAGTAGTTTCTCACAATACATTTTTTCTCAGTAGTAGCGTGGAGTCTAGAAATGTGCACGGAACATGGCAGTTGGCTCTTCGTATTACCCAGAACTTAAATCTGCTAGCTGGGTACCTTTACCTTGCCTCCGAAAATATAAAAATTTGGTAACCCGAAAAATAGTAAGCTATCCAATAGCTTATAAATCTTCTTCTTCTTCTTCATCAACCCATATACGCCCACTGCTGAGCACGGGTCTCCTCTACCATTGAGAGGGTTTAGGCCATAGTCCGCCACGCTGGCCTAGTGCGGCTATAAATACACTCAACAGTCACATACATAGTCCTGACCCCACACTAAGATACGAGTCTTGTGTCATGGGTATCAGAAACTACGAGAGACTTTTCGGTCTCACAAACACCCAGACCCGAAACAAATATTTGCGGATCACACAAACATTTGTCTCGTTGCGGGGATCGAACCCGCGGCCGCTCGTTTCGCAAGCTGATGTCTACCCAACTGCGCCACGGGGCAGTCAACAATGTAACAAATGTTTGTGTAATCCGTAAATATTTGACTCGGATCTGAGTATTTATGAGGCTGAGAAGTCTCGCGTAGTTTCAGATACCTACAAGTTACAACACAAGACTTGTATATTAGTGTGGGGTCAGGCTGTCAGGACTATGTATGTACTATATCACTTTTCGACCTTATAACGCCTATATGCAAACCAAATGACTATTGATAACAAACATACATGAATCTCTGAAGGCTTCAAACTCCCGGCATCTGATACGAAAGCCTATTTCTTACCCCCAAAAATCTATCTCCCAAAATCCGCACCAAAACTCGACTTAATAACATTTCCATGCGAAATTCAAAAGTAAAAAAAAAGTGGTGTAAATTACATCTTGGGGTAGATTTGTGCGCGTTATTTGTGGCCCGTTAGCCGGTTATATCTCGTTCGCAACGCACACCATTTAACCTGAGTTATGAGCGGCTGAGACAAGCTCCGCAAAAATGTACCGACAACTTTATTTTACCACGATGCCTCCGATGGCCTCATTCATTCTGTTTATGCCAATCTATACTCCAGACTTCGCCTAATTTAGCAAGGATTTAGACCTTTCCTTAGTATTGGAGAATGTTTCGAAACCAGCTATTGGTGAAAATGTTTGGGAAGAATATCATTGTATCAAACTGATGTAAGTGATAGATCTACACTGAACGGTTGATTAAGCCTAGAAAGGAAATGTCAGCATGCCGAGCCGAACCTATGATAAGACTATCATACAATTATGTTTGACACGGCCATGTAAATACAAAATATCCCGTGGAATAAAGAGGTTACATGTACAACTCCCGTTTGTGCTGTTATTGATTTTTCTATTATGAAATTTTCCAACAGCACACGCATTTTTACGAATCGAAAGACGAATCCTACGAGCATGAATAGGAATTCACTTATGCCCTTAAATATCAATTTAGAGATCCTTGCTACACAGAGTGTATTCAGACCGTGATCGGAAAATAAGGCAGGTAATAGCTACGTTGATCACAAACCCATTGGCGTTAAAAAAATCCAACAAAAAAATTACGTTTTCCATTACCGTATACATAAAATAGCAATATCGCTAAATACTATTATATTATCCGACCATATCAAAAAGCCATCTATGCAACAAGCGTCGCCCGCCACTGTTCATCACACAAATGTGTCGGGTTTTTAACATCGCATTACTTATTGGCCAGAGGTCGGGTCTCCACAGATTGGGGTTAAGAAGCGGCCATCCGATCCCCGTTGGACGTTAAATGATTCATATGTAGTCGTAATATAGGAGTCTTGAATTTCTGCCCCGTGGCAAGGGGGCGTAAGAATCCCACCACGGTATCCCCTGCCTGTCGTAAAAGGCGACTTAAAGGGGCCCTTGGGGTCGCTGGACGTGCTGTGGGGGCAGCGCGTCCTCACTGAAAGTGACCCCGAGAGGGGCGGCGGCACTGTGGCCTGTGTACGTCGCGGGCGCCCATCCACAACCGGGGCGCCCGAACCAAGATAGTGGGGGTGCAACTGTGCCCCCTAAAACTCCGAGACGGCCGAGACATTTACGTCTCGGAGGCGCACCGGGCGGCTGCGGTTGACGGTGGGCGCCTCTCGCCCGCGTACCGTGGTCGCCCCACTCGGCGCGGAGATGGCCACCGGGGGGTTTTGGTCGGTATGCCGGTTTAGGGATTTTGTTAGGGACCCAGCCCGGCATTAACATCTGCGCGGATATGACGTCGCCGCGCGCCGGGCTGGAAGATCGGTGACCCCGACATACACTTCCCGCCCCCCTCCCCCGGGCTGGCGGGAAGTAGAGCCATAAATAGCTTTCCCCCCGAGAACAAAAAAAAAAAAAAGGAGTCTTGAATTTATTGTTCCAAAGGACTGGCGGTACTGATATTTGTTTCGGGTCTGGGTGTTTGTGACAACAAAAAGTTTCTTGTAGTTTCTGATACCCATGATACTGGTCTTTTAACCTATTGTGGGGTCAGAGCTATGTATGTGACTGTCGGGTATGAGCATAAATTTATAAATGCCTCATGTTCAAGTTACGGGTCGAGGAAAATGTATTTTTTTCCATTACGAAAATTTCAATTGCAGCACAGATTTTGGAGTTATGCTCGAAATAATGGCAATGGCATAAAACCTTCGTGAATATATATTTTTGAACCAATTCTGATGAATTTGGATAAATGTAGATTACATTTACACAAGATTAATCTTAAGTTTTTGAGATGTTTTTTTAATTTATTTGTGTTGACAGAATATATCTTAACTACAGCAAAGGTTAAGGTATATTCAAGCAATTAATTGTTTAAATATAGACCACAAAGGCATGCATGTCGAATAGAAAGGCACGCGAAACTAATTAACTTTTGATAGGGCAATTATAACTAAACCAAATGTTAAAATCACCTTGTAATGACGGTCGATGTAAAGTTATAAATAAAAATAACGTGTAAACGGTTTTTGTTTTGCTAACACCTGTTCCAACGATACGAACAATTGTTAATATAGTCTTACTTTACTTTGGAATGTACACAATACACCTACCAGTGTACCTACCACCTACCACAGTATTACCTACGTTAGGTGCGACTAAGTAGACCTATGTATGCTTCGTTGAACCCGCAGTAAAGGTCTGGGCATGATTTCTAGATTCAAATTCGTCTTATGTTTTTCGTTAAAAAAAATTCTTGGATCGTAATCTTGCTTAAAAAACGGCAAAGGTCCTTCCTGAGATCAAAATTTTATCCATAAGAGTATTGTTACTATCAGCACGAAGGTTAGAAAACGGCTATTTGAAATCAAAGTACTTTCCTAATCGTATCGTAGTTAATTTTTTAAATTTCCTTACTGGGACTCGAATCTTCCCTTTAAATATACATACAATGACATGTTTCCTGCTTTTGTGTATTTACTAAATAAATAAATGTACATCTATTAAAACAATGGAAAAACTACAATTTTAGAATCTCTCAGGTTTTATTTCAGTATAAATAAAATTTGTTCTATATCCAGGGTCACATTTTCAGCATAATTTATATGTGACAATAATGAATATGTCTAGAAAATAGTCACACATTTGCGTACGAACAAAATAATGTTATTATCGCTTTCCAATACTTACTGCTCAATTAATCCAAAAATACCAACCTAACGAATTTGATAAAATTTTACCTCACTTTTCTTATAATTTTATTGATTTTTATAGTAAATATCATTACTAGTCACTTTAGGTATTGCTTTATAAAGACTTCATGAATATTTAACACACTCACTGATTAAAAATTACGAAATATTTCAATTTTTGAAGTTATTTCATCAATAAATTAAGTTGGTTTATTAGTTATTAACTTCATTAATATAGATCTTTAGGTGTAATATTACTCATTATTTTTATTTTATTTCTTCGTATACAATTAACAAGAGCCAATATCAAACACTTAACACGTCCACACTTGATGTTGAATTAGCAACAAAAACAGCTGTTTTGTTTCCATAGTAAAATCGCATATATTATATTTTAAATGAGTGCTTATCACACCATAACGACTAAAATAGAAAGAATTCTAATATAATTGGCAAAGTAGATTAGCAGCAATAGTTTATTTACAGGGTTTTTTATTTTCAATGTCGTCATCAGCCCATATACGTCCCACTGCTGGGCACAGGCCTCCTCCACCATTAAGAGGGTTAGGGTCTAAGTCCACCACGTTGGCCTAGTGCGCGTTGGCGGACTACACACGCAAGAGATTCCTAAGAACTTTTAGCTGTGGAGGTTTATCACGATGTTTTCCTTCACCGTTAAAACAAATGATAATTAATTCATTGTAAATACACGCATAACTTAGAAAAGTCAGAGGTGTGTGCTTGGGGTTTGAAACAGAGCCATCACTTCATTATTTGGAACATAAATCTGTTTTGAAATCGTGGCGATACTAACACACATCTATCTCATCGGAATTAAGTCAAAAGTGTCTGTATATGACTCAAAGGCATTCTCGTACAACCTCCATAATTGTAATTAAATATATTAAAAATGTATTTATATGAATTAAAGTCACAAGTGTAGAGCTGTCTCACGAGACAAGGCCGGTCAGCGAAACAATTCCCCACAAAAACATACCTGTTACGAACAAAATGCTTAATTAATACGCAAATTGGAGCCGCCGGCCTCGCCCGCGCCGCGCTCCCAATTATCTTGTCGATAATATCACAATGGATTTCCAACAGAATATCATTTTGGGTGACTTTTTTACTGAGGATGTAGTGACGTCATTGTTTCAGTCAATAAATTTCGGTTTAATAGTGTATAGAGTACTGACTACTCAGATTTTACGGTCGCATTTAACATGTTTTCAAAGTTTTGCTGATATGTTAGAAATGCTATAATGAACTGCTAGAAACGGAATTTATACAGTCACATTTAGACAAGAAATTGTAAAACGAAGTAAGCGTATTACCATTTTTCGGGCACATTTCTAACCTCCAAGCTGCTATTAAAAATATTCAATCGAAATAACCCAAACACACTTCCCCGAATTGAAACAAGGACCTTATATCGCTTATACTAGAAATAGATATGTAACTCAAAGCAACATCTGCTGATACAAAAGCATAAAAGATCCACAAACCATTACAGATGAACTTACTACACTAAATACAAAATGGGTATCGACCTATAATTAAATACAAATAGACATGTAATCACAGGCAATCAGTACGGTACAAAACTCGCAATATCGGTACAATTTACAATGGTTTTCAATTCGACTCGGCTATTTATCGACACTTAGCCCAACCCCACTGACGGTTTTGCATAATAAACCCGGGAAATTAGCATAAAATCACTCGACACCGGGCGCCTAACAGCACAGTTATTTGACTTGCAAAAAATTGCTTCCATTCCCCCCTTACACTGATGAGTGTCGGGAGATCAGAGCGCGGGAAGATATGATTTACAAATTGTATATATTATGAGAATCTTTAACGTTGAGCCTATATGGAAAAGTACCAGGGTAGTCCTCGGGTCTGCCCCGTGGCAAGGGGGCGTAAGAATCCCACCACAGTATCCCCTGCCTGTCGTAAAAGGCGACTTAAAGGGGCCCTTGGGGTCGT
Source organism: Cephonodes hylas (assembly GCA_030295005.1). NCBI lineage: Eukaryota > Metazoa > Arthropoda > Insecta > Lepidoptera > Sphingidae > Cephonodes > Cephonodes hylas. The sequence goes on from AP025404.1 coordinate 8,442, forward strand.
TGGACGTGCTGTGGGGGCAGCGCGTCCTCACTGAAAGTGACCCCGAGAGGGGTGGCGACACTGTGGCCTGTGTACGTCGCGGGCGCCCATCCACAACCGGGGCGTCCGAACCAAGATAGTGGGGGTGCAACTGTGCCCCCTAAAACTCCGAGACGGCCGAGACATTTACGTCTCGGAGGCGCACCGGGCGGCTGCGGTTGACGGTGGGTGCCTCTCGCCCGCGTACCGTGGTCGCCCCACTCGGCGCGGAGATGGCCACCGGGGGGTTTTGGTCGGTATGCCGGTTTAGGGATTTTGTTAGGGACCCAGCCCGGCATTAACATCTGCGCGGATATGACGTCGCCGCGCGCCGGGCTGGAAGACCGGTGACCCCGACATACACTTCCCGCCCCCCTCCCCCGGGCTGGCGGGAAGTAGAGCCATAAACAGCTTTCCCCCCGAAAAAAAAAAAAAAAAAAAAAAAAAACAAAAAAAAAAAGGGTAGTCCTCGGGTGTTTCGACATAGCGTAGAGGCTCCCTTAGCAGGCTGCTATTGATTTGATTGATTAGCAGGGCTGATGATGATGAGGTCTATTATTGAAACTATGATTACTCAGAGGGGTGTGGGTCGTGGAGTCAATTCATGATTTAGATATACAGAACTTCATTAAATTACTTACTTAAAAAACATTGTACCCAATAGCATTATTATAGCATTCGCAAAAGTCAATTCTCTTTTATCAAAGGCCAAGTTGAAAATCAAATCCAAGCCTTTTTGTTTTAATTAAATCGTAGCTACCATATCCATCATAAAAATGAGTTAAATCAACTAACCCACTGCAATAGCGCAGTAATAACCACCCATTTACTACAATATATGGGTGTTATTAAAATAATAAGTGTTAGGCATTGCCAACGCGGGTCATTAAAATGTTTCCGAAGGTACCCGACATCCATTTGTAACATCAAGATTGACGATCCAAAGATTGATCAATTTTACGATGCAATTATTGCACAAAAACTTTTGGGGGCACTCGTGAGTAGGAACCTTTTCTCATCTACAATTTTTTTATAGACAGTCAATTCAATTCATGTCCACGAAGAAATTATTCAGAAAAATATATCAGAAGAGTTGGAAACAAAGAGCTGTCAATTTTTGTCCTCAGCATAACAGGAGACAAAATATTGAACTCTGAGGTCCAATAGAGAAGCGCAATTTATGCAAATAGGGTAAAATAAATAGTTTAGTCATAATAAATAAATTATAGTAATCCAAGTAGAAAATACCATTCAGAAGTGTTTTAATAATTTTTTACTTGGGCGAGAGCGATGAAACATCTCGTTGTCTTTCTTTTTCAAACGTAATTTAGAGGCATAAACATCAATATCCATCTTGCATCTCTTTTTAGCTACTACTACGAACGTCATCTTCAACGTTCGAATTAGATCGTTCGAATTTTAAGAAATTAAAAATATAGACTAACGTCAAAAAACCGTAAAAAAAGAATGTTTTAATGACAACAAATCACATACGACTGAATAATAATATCGATTTAATAAAGGAGGTATGATTTAAATAAAATATATTATATTGCTATTTTATTTAAATTGTAATTATTATAGATTTTTAAATTTTAATATGCAAATGTCAAGAAAATTTATGTGTGTTATAAATTTTAAAAATAAATTATATGTAAAGTAAAATTAATTAAATATTTTTTGATAGAATATTTATTTTAAAAGAATAAATGTTTTAGAATTCGTATTAAGCATATGTGATCTCACCCAGATTTGAATTAAATAATTCAAAAATATTATATATACCGAACTACGTGATAAATAATTTCGAAAATACAGCCCACATCAAAATAAATAGACTTTCTAATAAAAGAAATGATCAGTACTTCCGAAAATTACTCATTGACACAAAGAAATAAATATGTCCACTAATAAAATACATACATACATACATT
>AP025400.1:0-12340 GCA_030295005.1 Cephonodes hylas
ACCTAACCTAACCTAACCTAACCTAACCTAACCTAACCTAACCTAACCTAACCTAACCTAACCTAACCTAACCTAACCTAACCTAACCTAACCTAACCTAACCTAACCTAACCTAACCTAACCTAACCTAACCTAACCTAACCTAACCTAACCTAACCTAACCTAACCTAACCTAACCTAACCTAACCTAACCTAACCTAACCTAACCTAACCTAACCTAACCTAACCTAACCTAACCTAACCTAACCTAACCTAACCTAACCTAACCTAACCTAACCTAACCTAACCTAACCTAACCTAACCTAACCTAACCTAACCTAACCTAACCTAACCTAACCTAACCTAACCTAACCTAACCTAACCTAACCTAACCTAACCTAACCTAACCTAACCTAACCTAACCTAACCTAACCTAACCTAACCTAACCTAACCTAACCTAACCTAACCTAACCTAACCTAACCTAACCTAACCTAACCTAACCTAACCTAACCTAACCTAACCTAACCTAACCTAACCTAACCTAACCTAACCTAACCTAACCTAACCTAACCTAACCTAACCTAACCTAACCTAACCTAACCTAACCTAACCTAACCTAACCTAACCTAACCTAACCTAACCTAACCTAACCTAACCTAACCTAACCTAACCTAACCTAACCTAACCTAACCTAACCTAACCTAACCTAACCTAACCTAACCTAACCTAACCTAACCTAACCTAACCTAACCTAACCTAACCTAACCTAACCTAACCTAACCTAACCTAACCTAACCTAACCTAACCTAACCTAACCTAACCTAACCAGTCGCAGTCCGAACGCGGGACCGATCGGATCATTTTTAAGCCGCTCCGCGTTCAAAAAATCCGAAAAATAGTGTTTTTAGTGCGAAAAGTGTCGTGTCATACACCAAAAGTTGCGGGCTGATGCCAGCTATCGTGTAGTGAAAACAGTTTTCCGATCGGACTTATATTGTGGAAATTGTGACAGAAAAACCGGATTTTACAAATTTTTCAGACAGTTTTTTAACCATAACTCAGCAAAACGATCTTTTACCCATATATCGGGAAGTGCAGTTCGGTGCGGAATTCCCCGGCCCATCGACTGGCAAACTTTCGGATTTTTGCCGCTGATAGTTTTATGGTGATTGACGGAAAAGTGCGTGATTTTGGTGATTTTTACAGTTTTTTATTAATAACTTGCTCAAACGATCTGTGACACATACTTTTAACTATTTCCCAGTGCTAAGTGCGTCTGTCCCTACATTGTCACCAAGTTCCAGAATTTTTCGCCCAAACCCAGGCGAGATACGGCCCTGCAAAGTCTGCAAAATTCAACTTCGCAGTTCCAAGTGCGGAGCGACGCCGGGTTTGGACTCTTGGTCTGTTTCTTGGTGCTCCCTGGACCCCCAACTCCTCCCCTAACTGGAGGCACTTCGTTCTCGAAGATCAGAGACCGGTAAGTGCCACTTTCACATCGATAAGTGCACAAAGAGGGGAATTTCCAACTTTGACCCTCGGCGGCGTGGCCCCTGGACTGCTTCCACGAAAAATTTTTGTGCCTGCAGTTAGGTATCCCTCCCCCCAACATCCCTGCCAAATTTGGTGCAGATCCGATCGGTGGATCCGTGGCTCCGGCGGTTTAAGTGTCTCGGCCAATCAGAGGCCTTCTCCCGCTCATTCCGTATATATAATATTTACGTAATATTTTTAAGTGCCCTCAGCATCAACCAACACCCCGCTATCTAATTATATATTTACATGTTATATATACCTAATAGTACGTCCGCTCTGGCCGTTTAAGTGTCTCGGCCAATCAGAGGCCTTCTCTCGCTCATTTGTTATTTATAGTATTTACATAATATTTTTTAGTGCCCTCAGCACCAGCCGACCCCCCCCACATAATTATTGTTCAACATATTATATATACCTTCTAGAACGCCCCTGGCAGCAGATTGAGTGGGGTCAAAATTTCATTGTTTTTTTTTTCCCCCTTTTCGACCCGCTCATTTTCGAATCTTGTTCCCCAGGCCCTCAGCAACCCTCCCTGAAGTCCCATCTCCCTGACCCTTCTGGTCTCCGAGATATTCAATAAAAACCGGAAAAAACTTTTTTTATTAAAAGTGTTTTTCGGTTATATCTCCGTATATATTTATTATATTTTTAAAATTTAAAAGCCCTCTGCTTACCCCTCCTCCCACTCACACTCCCCCATACTTAGATATTTTATATAATTATTTATACTTTTTTTGTAACACATCGAGAGGGGGTTAAAAATCGACTTTTTTCTCCCACCCCCCCTCTCGTTTCTTTCCCCCCATAGCAAGGCTCGGCTCTTCCCCTGACCTGCCAAAAAGGTCCCATCCCCGAGAACCCCAGGACACCGGAGATATCATCACTTTTGTGAAAAAGTGAAACATCGCCGGTACTCCAAGTGGTTCCGGGGGATCGGAGAGCTGAGTCTTGGAACAGCTTCTGCCTGGCCTGCACTTTCTTCCGCCGTGCCTCCGGCTCTGATCGGGTCACCGGAAGTGGCAAAACCAGCACCCAACTCTTAGGGGTTTGGGAGTCTGGTGGAGTTGCTTCCGGCATTCAAGTTTGAGCACTCCCCTCTGTCTCCCGACACCAGTCCCGTCCCCCCCGCACCTTGGAAAGAGGCCGAACACCTGCCCTACTCCTGAGCCATCGCCAGAACTTAGTTTCTGAATATGGAACAGGACTCCCAGGGTATCCCTTCGTCCAGCGCAGCTGACGAACCCGCTCCTGCTCCCAATATCCCCAAGAAGCAGACGAATAAAGAGAAAAAGAGCCAGCAAACCACCACCATGACCGACTTCAACGAGCAGCTACCCGAAAAGGCACGCGCTGACTTTATCACCAGCTCTACAACATTGAAGGAGTACCTCCTATGCGTATCCTCCATCCTCATCAGCGCCGCGGGGGAAAGGAGCGTGACGAAGCCGAGCAAGCAGCGCGTGGAGGCGATCGGGAGGCAACTTGCTCTCATCGCCTCCAAAGTTGCCTTCGCTGACGCTTCAGTCACCCCTACCCCCAACACCAACACCGGCTCAACCACCCCAGACAGTGTTAAAGATATCAAGACCGACATCATGGAGTGTGTTCGCGAGGAACTCGGCAAACACCTCACCGCCGTGAACGCGCTCCACGAACAGAATAAAAGAACGCTGCAAACGTTCACCAAGCAGCAGACAGCCACAGCCGCGGCCACACCATCGTACGCTTCGGCGGTTAAGATGGTAAAGTCCGCGACAACCACCATCACCACTGCGAGACCGGCTCCTGCGCCTCCGGCCAATCGCCCGGCCATCATTGTCACCCCTAAGGTGGCAACGAAGAGCCGGCAAGAGGCCGTCGAGGCTTTCAGGAAGGCGGTCTCCTATAAGAAAACAAACTATGCTCCAGCCAGGGTTCAGCCGGTCTCCAACGGCAAACTCAGGGTGGAGTTCGACAACGTTACACAGCGCGACGACACCTTGCAGCGCCTCCGCGGATCGTCTCAGGTGAGTGCCGAGGCCGCAAGGCGATTAAACCCGATGGTAATCATTAAAGGCATCTCAAAGGAGGTCCCGGCCGAGGAACTGGTCGAGGTTATCCGGGGTCAAAACCCGGAGGTATGCCCGGAAAACACGACCGATGGGGACCTGAAGCTGAGGTTTCAGCGAAGCAACAGAAACCCCAAGCTTTACAACGCGGTAATGCTTGTACACCCCAACGTATGGCGGCGACTCACTGCGGCGGGGAGAGTCTGCGTGGACCACCAGAGGGTACACGTGGAGGACTTCTCTCCGTTCATGCAGTGCTTTCGCTGCTTGCAGTTTGGGCACACGCGCATCAAGTGCAAGAACACTGTCGCACCCTGCGCTTATTGCGCAGAGACTACCCACACTGCCGACAGTTGTCCCACTAGGGAGAGGAAGGGGGCTCCCAAGTGCTATAACTGCCAGGCACACAACACCCGGTTCAACTCGGGTCTCGACGCGTCACACTCGGCCACGTCACTAAACTGCCCACGCATCCTAGCCATGAGGGAGAAGATAAGGACTAAAGTTGATTATGGCTGTTAAGTCCGAGCTCCTGGTAGTACAGTGCAACTTAGACCGCTCGCGTAACTGTCTCCAAGAGTTCATCGACTCCTTCGTGGCTAGCGATTACAGAGTGGCCCTCGTGTCGGAACCATATGTTGGGTCTGGCACGGAGGTCAAACACATCTCCGGTGTGAACGTCCACCAGTTTTGCACCGGAGACAGAGTGAAGGCTTGCGTCTTTGTCAAGCCTGACCTCCTCACACTCGGTTACACACAATACTCTACATCGAACTTGTGCGTGGTGGGGCTTAGCCTAGGCAATCGGCGCTACTATGTAGCGTCGGCCTACGTTGAGCCTGACCACGACGCAGACAACACACTACACCACATTGACACATTTCTCAGGTCGGTGCGGGGCAGCCCTGTAATTCTCGGCGGGGATTTCAACGGTTGGCACCCCGACTGGGGCAGCGCCGTCGCTAATCCCCGCGGTTACGAGGTTGCGGAGCTTGCCCTCGCAAACGATCTATACATTTGCAACACCGGGTCGACTCCCACATTCGAAACAGTGACACATGGACGTGTCCGCACGTCTATCATTGACGTCACAATGGCCTCGCTCAACATCTTAGAGGCCATTCGAGAGTGGCGGGTCGACCTCACACTAGGTACTTCATCACAACACAATGCCGTAGTGTTTCGCGTCGTGACCGGAGATACCGGGCACACCACACACACCACCAACACCTCCACTTTCCGGTACAAAAGCGACAAAGCCCACTGGGGTCGCTTCACGGACTCGCTACTTACCACCTTAGCTGAGTCCGATGTACTGGAAAGGGATATTAACACCCTCAACTGTGAGGAACTCGAGGCCCTCATAGACGAGATCACGCACATTATACACACCGCTTGCCGCGACTCCATGCCGGTAAAGCAGGGCGGAGGTAAGTACCGACCGCCCTGGTGGACCGACGCACTGGGGGAGCGCAAGCGTGAAGTCATCCAGCTACACCGACGCTTACACACAGCCGCCAGGCGCGGGCGGCCGCCGGACTCCCTGGTTGAGGAATTTCGTGCGCTTAAGGCAACTTACGCGCAGGAAATTAAGACTGCCTCAACTAGTAATTTCAGGGAGTTTTGTAAGCTCCAGACCAGGGAGAACGTGTGGTCGCTCACCAACAGACTCCTCAAGGACACCACACCTAGACGCCCTCCTGTTACACTGAAGCTCGGTGACCGGTTCACCGAAGAAGGGGAGGAAACGGCCGCAGCCCTGCTGCACCATTTCTACCCCGACGACGGTCCGGACACCGAGCCCAACCACCACTACCTTAGAAACCTCTCCAATGTCCATCCTGATACTCCCGAGGATCCTCCTTTCACTGCCGAGGAAGTGTTGGAGCACTTGGGGTCTATGAACCCCAAGAAGGCTCCAGGACTGGATGGCTTGACCTCAGACATCTGTCTGAAGTTTGCCAAACAGTTCCCGGGGTTGCTGACATCTGTTATGAACAGATGCCTAGCCCTCGGGCACTTCCCGCGGCAGTGGAAGAAGGCCTACGTCAAGATCATTCCCAAACCCGGCAAGTCGGATTATACCACCATGGGAGCGTTCCGGCCTATCGGTCTGCTGCCCGTGTATGGCAAGTTGTTAGAGCGGCTCTTTATAAAAAGAGTCACCTACAGGGCATCCAGGATTGGCAAAGCCAACGCCCATCAGTTTGGCTTCAGGGAGCAGACGAATACCACTGCTGCCCTGCGCACCGCCCTGGAGTTTGTCGAGGGGGCCAGAGCACGGAAGCACCTGGTCGCTGCGGTGTCCCTGGACATCAAAGCGGCCTTTGACAACGCTTGGTGGCCCGCGCTCCTGCATCGACTCAGAGTGACTGAGTGCCCAGCTAACATCTTTGGGCTAATACTCAGCTACATCGCTGAACGTAGCGTCACTCTGGATCATGCGGGGGCTAGAGTCACCAAGAGTATGTCCAAAGGGTGCATTCAAGGGTCCACTTGTGGGCCCGTGCTCTGGAACATAATTCTTGACGAGCTCCTGGACCGGCCGCTGCCTCCTGGATGTCACTTGCAAGCTTACGCGGACGACGTGCTGCTCATTGTCTCCGCTGGAGACGTGAGCGCACTTGCGGACACCGCCAATAAAGTCCTGGGAGAGATCGCGGACTGGGGGAGGAGCGTCAAACTCACGTTTGGCGCCGCCAAAACCCAGGCCATCGCGTTCACTCCCGGGGCTAAGCTTGCAAGGCTTGCCATGGACGGGCATCCGATCGCCTTCGCCAGGAACATTAAGCTCCTGGGGGTAGTATTGGATGAGAGACTGACTTTTCGCGACCACTTGCTCCACGCCATCGGCAAGGCTCAACGCGTGTTTAAGAAGCTCTCTCTGTATGCAAAACCCACCTGGGGGATGCATACAGAGAACATTTGCACAATCTATAGACACGTGATTGAGCCTATTATCACCTACGCCGCTGGTGTATGGGGGCAAGTGGTCGAGAAAAAGTACGCGAGGAAACTCCTCGCAAGCGTACAACGCGGATTTGCCATCAAGGCCATAAGGGCCTTCCGCACGGTCTCTACCAATGCTGCCCTTGCTCTGGCCCAGTTCACCCCCTTGGATCTTAGGATCCGGGAGGTTCGTCAAGCCGAGAGCACCCGACTTTCCGGGACCACCCAATTCCTTCCCGAGGACATCCGCCTCGAGATCCCCACACCCATCCATCAATTATTACACCCTGCGGACCGCATCACTTTTCCGTTGGCAACCTCCTGCAACCAGGAGGAGGTCAACGGTGCGGTCCGTTCAAACACTTATCAGATATTCACCGACGGTAGTAAGCAGGATGACGACAGGGTGGGGGCCGCTTTTGTGTGCTTCGACCCGGCGGGAAGATCACAACCACCAAGAAGTACAAGTTGCACGACTGCTGTACGGTATTCCAGGCGGAGCTACTTGCCATCCTCCGTGCATGTCAATGGGCTCTTGACCACAGGTACACTGATGTTGTCATTTTTAGCGACTCAATGTCGTCAATTATGGCAATTCAGAACAGGAGCAACACCCACCCCCTGGTGTCCCAGATACATCGCGTATTATGGGACTATCGGGAGGTGGGGACGTTGCGACTGTCATGGGTCAAGAGTCACATTGGCATTCACGGCAACGAACTAGCAGACAGTGCAGCCAATTTGGCCTGCAAATTACACAAAGCCCCCGATTACGCTCAATTCTCAATTAGTTTCGTAAAATCTAAAGTACGTAGCTCCTCCATGGACGCCTGGCAGTCGCGTTACAGTGCTGCTGAACAAGGCCAACGCACTCGATCGCTCTTCCCGAGTCTCGGAGACATCCGTAGGCTTTGGAAGGCGACCGAACCCAGCTTCCACCTCACTCAGGTCCTCACCGGTCATGGTTACCATAAGGCCTACCTCCACCGGTTCCACATCACTCCGGATGACCACTGCCCTTGCGACGACAGGACCAGCCAAAGCCTGGACCACCTCTTCGAGGACTGCCCGCGGTACGCCATGGCGCGGTACTCGCATGAGATGGTCTGCGGACGCTGCGGAGTCGACCCTTACAAGATCTGTGACCTCCTCGCGAGGGGGAAAGAGAAGGCCCTCGCCTCCTATCTGGAGCTTGTCGACTCCATCCTGGGTTCGCTGAAGGAGTTCAACGCCACCAACGACAACCCGGCTGGACCCTGAGGTTGATTATCAACTCTTAACTTTTATTTTTTACATCCGTTATTGTCTTCATATTTGTGCTATTTGTAAATTATTAATTTTCTGTTATATGTGAATTAGTTGTTATATGCTTGTATTTCCATTATATTTTTCAATTTGTCCTGTAAATTTTTAGTTTATGTCATTTTATTCTGTTGAAAACTATTTAAGTTATATCATTTATTTGTTTCTTTTGATGTATACTTTTACAACCTTGTTAACGTGTTTATATTCTCTTTTAATGTTACATAATAACCTTAAGATTTTTCTCTATTTTTGTATTCTTTTCCTACATTATAAATATTGTAAATAAGTGTCTCAAATTCTTGTTTATTATTAGTTTTTTTTTTTTTTTTTTTTTTCTACCTGGATTAGTGCGGGTCGTTCGGTCATCGTTTGGGGAAGCGGTGACCCGCGCGCCCGCGCAACCTATATTGTATATTAGTTTACAACTTTACTTTGTTTTCAATGTTTAATTTTAACTTTTATTTTTACTATTAGTTTTAGATATCCTGTTTTTAAGGACTGCGACTCCTTTATCTTGTGTCATCTTGTTATATTCTATTATCCATTGTATCATTTTCTTTTGTCTTGTTTAATTTTGTATTATTCTTAGTCCATAGTTTGTCACTTTTATTGTTTTGATTTATCATATTACCCTACAACTGTGTACCAATTATTTTAGTAAATAAGAAACCCTATTGTTATACACCACTTGACTGGACTCACCACACACACACAAACACCGTCACACACCACACTACCATAATGGATGACACACAAACTGGCAAGGGACAGGCTATCGTATCCAATAGCGAGGCCTTGTCTCCTTGCCAGCACACTATCACGCTTACCACCACACTCTACAGCGAAACATACATTACCCCCACAGAGTAACACTGGAAAAAAAAAAAAAAAAAAAAAAAAAAAAAAAAAAAAAAAAAAAAAACCTAACCTAACCTAACCTAACCTAACCTAACCTAACCTAACCTAACCTAACCTAACCTAACCTAACCTAACCTAACCTAACCTAACCTAACCTAACCTAACCTAACCTAACCTAACCTAACCTAACCTAACCTAACCTAACCTAACCTAACCTAACCAGGGACAGGCTATCGTATCCAATAGCGAGGCCTCGTCTCCTTGCCAGCACACAATCACATATTCCACGACACTCAACAGTGAAACATACATTACCCCAACAGAGTAACACTGGAAAAAAAAAAAACCTAACCTAACCTAACCTAACCTAACCTAACCTAACCTAACCTAACCTAACCTAACCTAACCTAACCTAACCTAACCTAACCTAACCTAACCTAACCTAACCTAACCTAACCTAACCTAACCTAACCTAACCTAACCTAACCTAACCTAACCTAACCTAACCTAACCTAACCTAACCTAACCAGTCGCAGTCCGAACGCGGGACCGATCGGATCATTTTTAAGCCGCTCCGCGTTCGAAAAATCCTTAAAATAGTGTTTTTAAAGCGAAATTACAAGTGCGATACGTCAAAATGTGCGCGTTGTGACCCCCGATCGTGTCGTGAAAGAATTTTCGAAATCCGACGAAAATTGAGTGAAAAATCGGGAAAAAACTAACTTTAACAAAATTTTTCATCAGTTTTTTAGTGCTAGCTCCGCGAAACGATCTGTAACCTAACAATCGGGAAGTGCAGTTCGGTGTGGAATTCCCCGGCCCATCGACTGTCCAAGTTTCAGATTTTTCCGATGGATAGTTTCGTGGTGATGGACCAATAAGTGTGTGATTTTGTGATTTTTACCAGTTTTTTACTTATAACTTTTTCAAACGATCTTTGACATATAGTTTTGACTATTTCCTAGTGTTAAGTGCATAATTCCCCACACCCTCACAAATTCTTGGAATTTTCTGCCGGAACTGAGCGAAGCTACGGACCTCCAAAGTGCGGAAAAACATACTCGCGGAGTTCCGAGTGTGAAGCGAAGCCGGGTTCGGACCATTAGTCTACTTCTTGGTGTTCCCTGTTTCCCCATTTCCTCCCCTAACTGTAGGCACTTCAAGTCCTAAGATCGGACATCGGTGAGTACCATTTTAACACCTATAAGTGGGCGAAAGCCGAAATACTCAACTTTGACCCTCGGCGGCGTGGCCCCTGGACTGTCTCCACGCCCAGGGTCAGTGCCTACTGTTAGATATCCCTCCCCCCAACATCCCTGCCAAATTTGGTGAAGATCCGATCGGTGGATTCGTGGCTTTTGCCGTTTAAGCGTCTCGACCAATCAGAGGCCCTCTCCCGCTCATTCATTATATATCATATTTATGTAATATTGTTAAGTGCCCTCAGCATCAGGTTACACCCCACTATCTAATTATATATCCATATTATATATACACCTACTAGAACGCCCGCTCCAGCGATTTAAGTGTCTCGACCAATCAGAGGCCTTATCTCGCTCATTTGTTATTTATAGTATCTACATAATATTTTTTAGTGCCTTCAGCATCAGTGAACACCCCTCTATCTAATTATATATCGACATATTATATATACCCATTAGTACGCCCGCTGCAGCGAGTTAAGTGTCTCGACCAATCAGAGGCCTTCTCTCGCTCAGTTGCTATTTATAGAATCTATTTATAGAATATTTTTAAGTGCCCTCAGCACCGGCCAACATCCCGCTAACTAATTATATATCTATATATTATATATACCACCTAGATACTTTTTTATAATACATCGAGAGGGGGTTAAAAATCGTCTTTTTTCTCCCGCCCCCCCCTCTCGTTTCTCTCTCCCTATAGCAAGGCTCGGCTCTTCCCCTGACCTGCCAAGAAGGTCCCATCCCCGAGAACCCCAGGACACCGGAGATATCATCACTTTTGTGAAAAAGTGAAACATCGCCGGTACTCCAAGTGGTTCCGGGGGATCGGAGAGCCGAGTTTTGGAACAGCCTCTGCCTGGTCCGGTCTTTCTTCGCGCGGGTCCCCGGACCTGATCGGGTCACCGGAAGCAGTGAAACCGGTGCCCAACTCCTAGGAGTTTGGGAGTTCGGTGCAGCTGTTTCCGGCAATCAAATTTGCGCACTCCCCTCCGTCCATTAACACCAATCCCGTCCCTGTCCCACCGCTGGAAGAGGCCAAACATCTGCCCAACTCCTCGGAGATCGCCGACTTCGAGGAGCGAAAAATGGAGGAGGACTCCGTGGGTCCCTCCACTTCCAGCGGATCAACTGATCCCGCCCCTTCCCCCACCCCCGCCAAGAAGCAGGGCAAAAAGGGGAAAACCAGCAGCAACATCACCACACTAACCGAACTAAATGAACAACTTCCGGAGAAGTCCCGGGCTGACTTCATTACCAGTTCAACCACCCTCAAGGAATACCTGCTTTGTGTCTCCTCGATGCTGATAAGTGCAGCGGGGGAGAGGAGTGTCACTAAGCAGAGCAAGCAGCGTGTGGAGGCGATCGGGAGGCAGCTATCTCTCATCGCCTCCAAAGTTGTCTTCGCCGATGCTTCGGTGACCTCCACCCCCAGCACCAACACCGGCTCATCCACCACCACACCCGACACTACCAAGGACCTGAAGACTGACATTATGGAGTGCGTTCGTGAGGAGCTGTGCAAGCACCTCACCGCCGTGAACGCGCTCCATAAACAGAACCAAAAAACGCTGCAAACATTGACCAAACAGCAACCAGCCACAGTCGCGGCCGCACCGTCTTACGCTTCGGCTGTCAAGACGGTGAAGGCTGCGACACCCTCCGCCATCACATCGAGACCCGCACCTGCGCCTCCGGCCAGTCGCCCGGCCATCATCGTCACCCCGAAGGTGGCGGCGAAGAGCCGACAGGAGGCCGTCGAGGCGTTCAGGAAGGCGGTCTCGTACAAGAAAAGTAGCTACGCTCCAGCCAGGGTTCAGCCGGTATCCAACGGCAAGCTCAGGGTGGAGTTCGACAACGAAACACAGCGCGACGACACCTTGCAGCGCCTCCGCGGATCATCTCAGGTGAGTGCCGAGGCCGCAAGGCGATTAAACCCAATGGTAACTATTAAAGGCATCTCGAAGGAGGTCCCGGCCGAGGAATTGGTCGCGGTCATCCGTAGTCAGAACCCGGAGGTATGCCCGGAAAACATGGCCGATGGGGACCTGAAACTGAGGTTCCTGCGAAGCAACAGAAACCCCAAGCTTTACAACGCTGTATTGCTTGTACACCCCAATGTATGGCGGCGACTCACTGCAGCGGGGAGAGTCTGCGTGGACCACCAGAGGGTACACGTGGAGGACTTCTCTCCGTTCATGCAGTGCTTTCGCTGCTTGCAATTTGGGCACACACGCAACAGGTGCAAGAACACCATTACACCCTGCGCCTATTGCGCAGAGACGACACACACTGCTGACAGTTGTTCCATAAGGGAGAGGAAGGGGGCTCCCAAGTGCTACAACTGTCAGGCACACAACACCCGGTTCAACTCCGGTCTCTCCGCGTCTCACTCGGCCACGTCACCAAACTGCCCACGCATTCTAGCCATGAGGGAAAAGATAAGTACTAAAGTCGATTA
>AP025398.1:0-10978 GCA_030295005.1 Cephonodes hylas
TTCTTTACCAGGGCACATTTGTCGCAACTCTGGCGTATGCTGCGTCCTGCTGGTTCAGGCGGGCCGAGGTTGGACACATCAGGGACCTTCTGCTCCGGGGGCAGCGGCCTGCACTCGTGCTACTGACCAAGGCCTACCGGTCGGTTAGCACTGCCGCTCTCCCCGTCCTCGCGGGGGTCCTGCCGGCCGACCTGGAAGTGACTCGTGCTGGTGGCACGGAGGAGGCTCGTAAATCCGCGCCCAAATCCGAGATGAGCAGGCTGAAGCGCGAACACTTGGAGTCTGCTGTGCGTGTTTGGCAGGACAGGTGGGCTCAGGAGACGAAAGGTCTCGAGCTCAAAGCATTCTTCCCCGACGTGTCCGGTAGACTCAGCTCGCGTTGGGTCGCACCGGATCATGCAACATCTCAGATACTGACGGGTCACGGGTGCTTTAACAAGCGCCTTAGTGACATGCGACTTATTGAAAGTGCAAGCTGTGAATGCGGAGAGAACGAGGAGGACAGGGATCACGTCTTGTGGACCTGCCCATTGTATGACGATATCCGCCGGCGCATGTTAGAAGGCATCGAACTGAGCACGCCAGGTCCGGCCTGGTGTCCGGATCTGGTAAGTACACCGGGGAACTTCAAGAGGCTACAGGACTTCGCACACTCGTGGTTTCGCAAGAGGAACGGACGCGGCGTGGATATGGACAGTCTCGCGCCGCAAGGCGCAACCGTGCTGTGACGTGCATGCCCCAGAAAGGGGAGAATTGCAAAAGGGACAAGGACGTAGAGTTAAACAATTTGTAGGGAGCATAATGCGAGCGCGGCTGAGTGCAAACTGCAATGCAGACGGCAGGTTCCGCGCTCGTACTCCCGAGATTGGGCCCATATAACCGATCAGGTTGGTTGGGCCATGGGAAGGTGGAGGGTTTGTCCGATCATCGCTACATCCGGTACAGCGTCTCCGCTTCCCGGGCCCCTGTCCAGCCCGGTGGGGGTCCGACTACCCGATTCACGGGCGGCCGGCGGTGGGCCGCTAAGCGCCTCGATGTGGAGGCTGCGGAAGAAGCCGCTCTTATACAGGCGTGGCTCCCCGTGACGGACGGGCCGTTGCGGGTCGAGGAGGAGGCGGAGTGGTTCGGGGTAGCGATGTCACGCGTCTGCGACGCGTCGATGCCCCGGGTCACTCGCCTCCCGGCGAAGCGTCAAGTGTACTGGTGGTCGGCGGAGCTCTCGCAGCTGCGTGCGACTTGCGCGGCTGCGCAGCGCCGACTGTCCAGGCACCGTCGTCGTCGGGTCCGCCTGCCTGGCGACCAGGAGCAGGAGCGGCTGCTCTACAGCCTCCACAGAGGGGCGAAGAGAGCGCTGCGGGTGGCCATTGCACGAGCAAAGGCCGCGGCATTCGAGGAATCCCGGAGGACTCTCGACAACGATCCGTGGGGGCGTCCGTACCGTGCGGCGTTGAGCAAGCTCCGCCCATGGGCGCCTCCGTTGACGGAGAGTCTCCGGGCCGAGCTAGTCGAGGACGTCGTCGCGGCCTTGTTTCCGGCCACCGAGGAGTTCACTCCTCCACCGATTGCGCCACGTCCATCGGCGCAATCGTCGTCGTTGATTTCGGCAAGGGATATTCCGGAGGTTTCGCCTGAAGAACTAGAGGCGGCAGTGCGTCGGCTGCGGGGCAAGAACTCGGCCCCGGGACTCGACGGGGTGCCCGGTCGTGTTTGGGTGCTCGCCGTCGAGTCGCTGGGTACGAGGCTCCGCAGCCTGTTCTCCGCGTGCCTGCAGCAGGGCAGCTTCCCGTCGCGGTGGAAGACGGGCAAGCTCGTCCTGCTGAAGAAGGAGGGTCGACCCGTGGAGTCGCCGTCGGCCTATCGACCGATCGTTCTGCTCGACGAGGTGTGCAAGCTCTTTGAGCGTATCGTGCACGCGCGCCTCGTCGAGCATCTGGAGAGAACGGGCCCGAACTTGGCAGACTGTCAGTTCGGGTTCCGGAGGGGCCGGTCGACGATTCATGCGATTCTGCGGGTCAAGGCACTGGCGGAGGATGCAGTGTCTCGGGGCAAGTGCGTCGTGGCGGTGTCACTCGACATCGCCAACGCATTCAACACCATGCCCTGGGCCTGCATCATGGAGGCACTGCGGTACCACGAAGTTCCACCCTATCTTCGGCGTCTGGTGCAGGCGTACTTGTCCGATAGGTACGTCGTGTATCCGGGCGCCGACGGGTGGCATCGTCGGGCGGTGTCGTGCGGTGTTCCACAGGGCTCGGTTCTCGGACCGCTCCTGTGGAACATCGGTTACGACTGGGTGCTTCGTGGTACCAACCTTCGGGGCGTCGCTGTCGTCTGCTATGCGGACGACACGTTGGTGACAGCGACGGCCAGGACCCCGCAGCGGGCGGCTCTGCTCGCTGGTTTCGGGACCGAGTTGGTTGTAGACAGGATTCGGCGACTGGGCCTCCAGGTGGCCCTGCACAAGACTGAGGCCCTATGTTTCCACGGACCTCAGTCTTGGCCACCGCCGGAGGCTCACTTGACGGTGGCGGGCGTGCGGATTCCCATCGGCTCCCAGATGAAGTACCTAGGTCTGATTCTGGACAGTCGGTGGGAATTCCGCGCCCATTTTGAGGAGTTGTCGAGAAAGTTGGTCCGGACAGCGGGCGCTCTGGGTCGCCTGCTGCCCAATAGTGATGGTCCTGGCTTCCCTTGCCGAAGTCTGTATGCTGGAGTCGTGCGGTCCATGGCCCTCTACGGATGTCCCGTTTGGGCCGAGTCCCTCGGCGTGCGCTGCGTCCGCCTGCTGCATCGTCCGCAGCGAATCGTGGCGCAGCGTATCGTTAGGGGGTACCGCACGATCTCGCACGAGGCGGCCTGCGTCTTGGCGGGTACTCTGCCGTGGGAGTTGGACGCCAAGTCCCTCTCGTCAGCGTTCTTCTGGCGGGAGGAGACGTACCGGCGATCCGGGCAGAGGCCGGCCCCGAGAGAGGTCGAGGCCATGTTGGCCTCCCTCCGCAGGGCCGCCGTGGAGGAGTGGCGTTCCAGGCTGGAGAGCCCAAGTGCTGGCGTGGCGACCGTGGCGGCAGTGCGTCCTGTCCTCCAGCAATGGATGGACAGGCGCCACGGTGCGCCGACATTCCGGCTGACGCAGGTGCTCACCGGGCACGGCTGCTTCGGTGAGTACCTGTGTCGCGTCGTAGGAGCCGAGGAGACCGCCGTGTGCCACCATTGTGGCAACTGCCGTGAGGACACGGCCCAGCACACGCTCGTGGAGTGCCCAGCCTGGGACGAGGAGCGCAGCGCTCTCGTAGCGGTCGTAGGGGGTGACCTCTCGCTGCCGACTGTGGTCGCGGCCATGGTCGGCAGCCGGAGGTCTTGGAAAGCTATGCTCTCCTTCTGCGAACGTGTCATGTCGCAGAAGGAGAGCGCCGAGCGGGACCGGGAGCAGACCGATCCCGCTCGGCTTAACAGACGAAGAAGGAGGCGCCGGCACAACACCTAAGCCGGCGCCGTGAGGCCACAGGGGGCCGCCGACTCCATCTTAGGCGGCCCAGGAGACGGATGATTTGTTGTTGTTTTCTATGTTGATTGTGTGCCCACTTGGCACAGCGCAGAGGCGGTCCCGGTCCAATCCATAGCATCGCTTCACGGTAAACCGGGGCCGTCTCGTCAATGCGCCGATGGTGGCCCGCGGGGTTTTTAGTCGGTAGGACGGCGCAAAGTGATGGGGTAGGGACCCGGCCCAGCGGCCGCCCGACACAACTACGGGCGGCAACATCAATACCATCTTCGCTGGGTCGGAAGTGCGCCGGTGAGTCCGACACACCCTCGCCCCTCCGGGGCGGGATGGTCCGTAAAGGGATTTTCCCCGCGCAAAAAAAAAAAAAAAAAAAAAGGTTAGGTTAGGTTAGGTTAGGTTAGGTTAGGTTAGGTTAGGTTAGGTTTTTTTTTTTTTTTTTTTTTTTTTTTTTTTCCAGTGTTTCTATGTAGGGGATTTGAAAGTATCACTGTTGAGTGTGCTGGTAAACGTGATAATGTGCTGGCAAGGGAACGAGGCCTCGCTATTGGATACGATAGCCTGTCCCTTGCCAGTTTGTGTGTCATCCATTATGGTAGTGTGGTGTGTGAGCATGTTTGTGTGTGTGTGGTGAGTCCGGTCAGATGGTGTATAACAATAGGTTTCTTATTAACTAAAATAATTGGAACACAGTTGTAAAAATATGATTAATCAAAACAATAAAAGTGAAAAACTATGGACTAAGAATTATAACAAAGTAAAATAATACAAGAAAAAATAAAAACAGTGGATTGAAGCAAGATGACACATAAAATATGAGTCGCAGTCCTTTAGTAACTATGTAATTAAAACTAATAATAGAGAAGAATACAAGTTAAAATTAAGCATTACGTTAAAATTAAAATTAAACAAAACAAAGTTGTAAACTAATATAGCAAGAATAGGTTGTGCGGGCGCGCTGGTCACCGCTTCCCCAAACGGTGTCCAAACGACCCGCACTCACAAAAATAGGTTAATACTAAATCTAATGCTAAACACATAAATTGAAACTAATAACATAGAAAATATAAATTAGACATTTAAACATTAAAATTAAAACGAAAGTAGACATATTAAAACGATAAGAGCAAATTTACACATGCAAATAGAATAAGAGAACGTTTAACAAATGATGAAACATAAAAATAAACAAAAAGCTAAATCACAAAAATAGACGAATTTAAAGTGTTGAGTACAATAAAAACAGAAAATAAAATAAAAAAAAAAAGTATAAGGTCCACAGTTGCAGGGCAACCTCAGGGTCCAGCCGGGTTGTCGTTGGTGGCGTTGAACTCCTTAAGCGAACCCAGGATGGAGTCGACCAACTCCAGATAAGAGGCGAGGGCCCTCTCTTTTCCCCTCGCAAGGAGGTCGCTGATCTTGTAAGGATCGACTCCGCAGCGTCCGCAGACCATCTCATGCGAGTACCGCGCCGTGGCGTATCGCGGGCAGTCCTCGAGGAGGTGGTCCAGGCTTTGGCTGGTCCTGTCGTCGCAAGGGCAGTGATCATCCGGAGTGATGTGAAACCGGTGGAGGTATGCCTTGTGGTAACCATGACCGGTGAGGACCTGAGTAAGGTGGAAACTGGGTTCGGTCGCCTTCCAAAGCCTGCGGATGTCTCCGAGACTCGGGAAGAACGACCGGGTGCGTTGGCCTTGTTCAGCAGCACTGTAACGCGACTGCCAGGCGTCCATGGAGGAGCTACGTATTTTAAATTTGACAAAGCTAATGGGGAATTTGGCGTAATCCGGGGCTCTATGTAGGTCGCAGGCCGAATTGGCTGCGCTGTCTGCAAGTTCGTTGCCGTGAATGCCAATGTGACTCTTGACCCATGACAGTCGCAACGATCCCACCTCCCGATAGTCCCATAATACGCGATGTATCTGGGACACCAGGGGGTGGGTGTTGCTCCTGTTCTGAATTGCCATAATTGACGACATTGAGTCGCTAAAAATGACAACATCAGTGTACCTGTGGTCAAGAGCCCATTGACATGCACGGAGGATGGCAAGTAGCTCCGCCTGGAATACCGTACAGCAGTCGTGTAACTTGTACTTCTTGGTGGTTGTGATCTTCCCGCCGGGGTCGAAGCACACAAAAGCGGCCCCCACCCTGTCGTCATCCTGCTTACTACCGTCGGTGAATATCTGATAAGTGTTTGAACGGACCGCACCGTTGACCTCCTCCTGGTTGCAGGAGGTTGCCAACGGAAAAGTGATGCGGTCCGCAGGGTGTAATAATTGATGGATGGGTGTGGGGATCTCGAGGCGGAGGTTAGGTTAGGTTAGGTTAGGTTAGGTTAGGTTAGGTTAGGTTAGGTTAGGTTAGGTTAGGTTAGGTTAGGTTAGGTTAGGTTAGGTTAGGTTTAGGTTAGGTTAGGTTAGGTTAGGTTAGGTTTAGGTTAGGTTAGGTTAGGTTAGGTTAGGTTAGGTTAGGTTAGGTTAGGTTAGGTTAGGTTAGGTTAGGTTAGGTTAGGTTAGGTTAGGTTAGGTTAGGTTAGGTTAGGTTAGGTTAGGTTAGGTTAGGTTAGGTTAGGTTAGGTTAGGTTAGGTTAGGTTAGGTTAGGTTAGGTTAGGTTAGGTTAGGTTAGGTTAGGTTTTTTTTTTTTTTTTTTTTTTTTTTTTTTTTTTTTTTCCAGTGTTACTCTGTTGGGGTAATGTATGTTTCACTGTTGAGTGTCGTGGAATATGTGATTGTGTGCTGGCAAGGAGACGAGGCCTCGCTATTGGATACGATAGCCTGTCCCTTGCCAGTTTGTGTGTCATACATTAGGGTAGTGTGGTGTGTAAGATGTGTGTGTACGTGTGGTGAGTCCAGTCTAGTGGTGTACAATTGGTTTCTTATTAACTAAAATAAATTGAGAAACAGGTGGTAAATAAATGTGAACAACAAAATAAAATTTTTACAAATAAAAAGTGACAAAACAGAACTAAGGACTAGACTTAAAACTAAAACAGTGGGTGTAAACGAAACAAAGTACAAAGGTGATTACAGTCGCAGTCTTAATGCAGAAAGAACAAAATAAAATTACAAAGAATAATAATAAAACAAATACAGAACAGTTACTTAATCATAATGAGATAAAAAGAAATAGTCTAGATAATTTGTCCTTCGGCCGTAAAGGGCGCCCGGGCAACCGCGTCCCCTCGCGGTGTCCGAACTCCCCAGACCAGCCGAGGATTGTTAGAAGAAATATACATTATTTTAAATTACAAATTAAAAAAAATTTACTTAAAATTACTTTCACAATAAAGGTTTAAAACTATTCAATTAAAATACTGACTAACACAAACAATATAAAGATTGAACAACTTAACAAACATGAAAATAAACTTTAAGATAAAAGAGAGATGAAAAACAAAGTAAGTTGTAAATTACAAAAAGAAAACATATCAAATAAAATAACAATATCAAAATAACAAAATAAAACTGAGTAACAAGTATAAATGATAAGTTGCTAGGCAACCTCAGGGTCCAGCCGGGTTGTCGATGGTGGCGTTGAACTCCTTTAGCGAACCCAGGATGGAGTCGATCAGCTCCAGATAGGAGGCGAGGGCCTTCTCTTTCCCCCTCGCGAGGAGGTCGCTGATCTTATAAGGATCGACTCCGCAGCGTCCGCAGACCATCTCATGCGAGTACCGCGCCATGGCGAACCGCGGGCAATCCTCGAAGAGGTGGTCCAGGCTTTGGCTGGTCCTGTCGTCGCAAGGGCAGTGGTCATCCGGAGTGATGTGGAACCGATGGAGGTATGCCTTGTGGTAACCATGACCGGTGAGGACCTGAGTGAGGTGGAAGCTGGGTTCGGTCGCCTTCCAAAGCCTACGGATGTCTCCGAGACTCGGGAAGAGCGACCGAGTATGTTGGCCTTGTTCAGCAGTACTGTAACGCGACTGCCAGGCGTCCATGGAGGAGCTACGTACTTTAAATTTAACAAAGCTAATTGGGAAGTTAGAATAGTCCGGTTTTTTGTGCAAATTGCAGGCCAAATTGGCTGCACTGTCGGCAAGTTCATTTCCGTGAATGCCAATGTGACTCTTGACCCATGACAGTCGCAACGATCCCACCTCCCGATAGTCCCATAATACGCGATGTATCTGGGACACCAGGGGGTGGGTGTTGCTCCTGTTCTGAATTGCCATAATTGACGACATAGAGTCGCTAAAAATGGCAACATCAGTGTACCTGTGGTCAAGAGCCCATTGGCATGCACGGAGGATGGCAAGTAGCTCCGCCTGGAATACCGTACAGCAGTCGTGTAACTTAAACTTCTTGGTGGTTGTGATCTTCCCGCCAGGGTCGAAGCACACAAATGCGGCCCCCACCTTGTCGTCATCCTGCTTACTCCCGTCGGTGAATATTTGATAAGTGTTAGTGCCGACCGCACCGTTGACCTCCTCCTGGTTACAGGAGGTTTTCAACTGAAAAGTGATGCGGTCCGCAGGGTGTAATAACTGATGGATGGGTGTGGGGATCTCGAGGCGGATGTCCTCGGGAAGGAATTGGGTGGTCCCGGAAAGTCGTGTGCTCTCGGCTTGACGAACCTCCTGGATCCTAAGATCCAAGGGGGTGAACTGGGCCAGAGCGAGGGCAGCATTGGTGGAGACTGTGCGGAAGGCCCTTATGGCCTTGATGGCGAATCCGCGTTGTACGCTAGCGAGGAGTTTCCTCGCGTACTTTTTCTCGACCACTTGCCCCCATACACCAGCGGCGTAGGTGATGGTCGGCTCAATCACGTGCTTATAAATTGTGCTGATGTTCTCTGTATGCATCCCCCAGGTGGGTTTTGCATACAGAGACAGCTTCTTAAACACGCGTTGAGCCTTGCCGATGGCGTGGAGCAAGTGGTCGCGAAAAGTCAGTCTCTCGTCCAATACTACCCCTAGGAGCTTGATGTTCCTGGCGAAGGCGATCGGATGCCCGTCCATGGCAAGCCTTGCAAGCTTAGCCCCGGGAGTGAACGCGATGGCCTGGGTTTTGGCAGCGCCAAACGTTAGTTTGACGCTCCTCCCCCAGTCCGCGATCTCTCCCAGGACTTTATTGGCGGTTTCCGCAAGTGTGCTCACATCTCCAGCGGAGACAATGAGCAACACATCGTCCGCGTAAGCTTGCAAGTGACATCCAGGAGGCAGCGACCGATCCAGGAGCTCGTCAAGAATTATGTTCCAGAGCACGGGCCCACAAGTGGACCCTTGAATGCACCCTTTGGACATACACTTGGTGACTCTAGCCCCCGCATGATCCAGAGTGACGCTACGTTCAGCGATGTAGCTGAGTATGAGCCCAAAGATGTTAGATGGGCACTCAGTCACTCTGAGTCGATGCAGGAGCGCGGGCCACCAAGCGTTGTCAAAGGCCGCTTTGATGTCTAGGGACACCGCAGCGACAAGGTGCTTCCGTGCTCTGGCCCCCTCGACAAACTCCAGGGCGGTGCGTAGGGCAGCAGTGGTGTTAGTTTGCTCCCTAAAGCCAAACTGATGGGCGTTGGCTTTGCCTATCCTGGATGCCCTGTAGGTGACTCTTTTTATAAAGAGCCGCTCTAACAACTTGCCAAAAACGGGCAGCAGACCGATAGGCCGGAACGCTCCCATGGTGGTATAATCCGACTTGCCGGGTTTGGGAATGATTTTGACGTAGGCCTTCTTCCACTGCCGCGGGAAGTGCCCGAGGGCTAGGCATCTGTTCATAACAGATGTCAGCAACCCCGGGTACTGTTTGGCAAACTTCAGACAAATGTCTGAGGTCAAGCCATCCAGTCCTGGAGCCTTCTTGGGGTTCATAGACCCCAAGTGCTCCAGCACTTCCTCGGCAGTGAAAGGAGGATCCTCGGGAGTATCAGGATGGATGTTGGAGAGGTTTCTTAGGTAGTGGTGGTTGGGCTCGGTGTCCGGGCCGTCGTCGGGGTAGAAATGGTGCAGCAGAGCTGCGGCCGTTTCTTCCCCTTCTTCGGTGAACCGGTCACCGAGCTTTAGTGTAACAGGAGGGCGTCTAGGTGTGGTGTCTTTGAGAAGTCTGTTAGTGAGCGACCACACGTTCTCCCTGGTCTGGAGCTTGCAAAACTCCCTGAAATTCTGTGTTGAGGCGGTCTTAATTTCTTGCGCGTAAAGCGCCTTTAGCGCTCGAAATTCCTCAACCAGGGAGTCCGGCGGACGCCCGCGCCTAGCGGCTGTGTGTAAGCGCCGGTGTAGCAGGATGACTTCTCGCTTTCGCGCCCCCAGTGCGTCGGTCCACCAGGGCGGTCGGTACTTACCTCCGCCCTGTTTAACCGGCATGGAGTCGCGACAAGCGGTGTGTATTATGTGCGTGATCTCATCAATGAGGGCCTCGAGTTCCTCATGATTGAGAGTGTTTATATCCCTTTCCAGTACATCGGACTCGACAAAGGTGGTATGTAGCGAGTCCGTAAAGCAACCCCAGTGAGCTTTGTCGCTTTTGTACCGGAAAGTGGAGGTGTTGGTGGTGTGTGTGGTGTGCCCGGTATCTCCGGTCACGACGCGAAACACTACGGCATTGTGTTGTGACGATGTACCTAGTGTGAGGTCGACCCGCCACTCTCGAATGGCCTCTAAGATGTTAAGCGAGGCCATTGTCACGTCTATAATGGACGTGCGGACACGTCCATGCGTGACTGTTTCGAAAGTGGGAGTCGACCCGGTGTTGCAAATGTATAGGTCGTTAGCGAGGGCAAGCTCCGCTACCTCGTAACCGCGGGGATTAGCGACGGCGCTACCCCAGTCGGGGTGCCAACCGTTAAAATCCCCGCCGAGAATTACAGGGCTGCCCCGCACCGACCTAAGAAATGTATCTATGTGGTGTAATGTGTTGTCTGCGTCGTGGTCAGGCTCAACGTAGGCTGACGCTACATAGTAGCGCCGATTGCCTAGGCTAAGCCCCACCACGCACAGGTTCGATGTAGAGTATTGTGTGTATCCAAGTGTGAGGAGGTCAGGCTTGACGAAAACGCAAGCCTTCACTCTGTCTCCGGTGCAAAACTGATAAACGTTCACACCGGAGATGTGTTTGACCTCCGTGCCAGACCCAACATATGGTTCCGACACGAGGGCCACTCTGTATTCACTAGCCACGAAGGAATCGATAAACTCCTGGAGACAGTTACGCGATCGGTCTAGATTACACTGTACTACCAGGAGTTCGGACTTAACAGCCATAATCGACTTTAGTCCTTATCTTTTCCCTCATGGCTAGAATGCGTGGGCAGTTTGGTGACGTGGCTGAGTGTGACGCGTCGATACCGGAGTTGAACCGGGTGTTATGAGCCTGACAGTTATAACACTTAGGAGCCCCCTTCCTCTCCCTAGTGGGACAACTGTCGGCAGTGTGGGTGGTCTCTGCGCAGAAAGCGCAGGGTGCGACAGTGTTCTTGCACTTGATGCGCGTGTGCCCAAATTGCAGGCAGCGAAAGCACTGCATGAACGGAGAGAA
>AP025397.1:0-12351 GCA_030295005.1 Cephonodes hylas
CACTGCCGAGGAAGTGTTGGAGCACTTGGGGTCTATGAACCCCAAGAAGGCTCCAGGACTGGATGGCTTGACCTCAGACATCTGTCTGAAGTTTGCCAAACAGTTCCCGGGGTTGCTGACATCTGTTATGAACAGATGCCTAGCCCTCGGGCACTTCCCGCGGCAGTGGAAGAAGGCCTACGTCAAGATCATTCCCAAACCCGGCAAGTCGGATTATACCACCATGGGAGCGTTCCGGCCTATCGGTCTGCTGCCCGTGTATGGCAAGTTGTTAGAGCGGCTCTTTATAAAAAGAGTCACCTACAGGGCATCCAGGATAGGTAAAGCCAACGTCCATCAGTTTGGCTTCAGGGAGCAGACTAATACCACTGCTGCCCTGCGCACCGCCCTGGAGTTTGTCGAGGGGGCCAGAGCACGGAAGCACCTGGTCGCTGCGGTGTCCCTGGACATCAAAGCGGCCTTTGACAACGCTTGGTGGCCTGCGCTCCTGCATCGACTCAGAGTGACTGAGTGCCCAGCTAACATCTTTGGGCTTATACTCAGCTACATCGCTGAACGTAGCGTCACTCTGGATCATGCGGGGGCTAGGGTCAGACTTATCAGATATTCACCGACGGTAGTAAGCAGGATGACGACAGGGTGGGGGCCGCTTTTGTGTGCTTCGACCCCGGCGGGAAGATCACAACCACCAAGAAGTACAAGTTACACGACTGCTGTACGGTGTTCCAGGCGGAGCTACTTGCCATCCTCCGTGCATGCCAATGGGCCCTTGACCACAGATACACTGACGTTGTCATTTTCAGCGACTCTATGTCGTCGATTATGGCAATCCAGAACAGGAGCAACACCCACCCTCTGGTGTCCCAGATACATCGCGTATTATGGGACTATCAGGAGGTGGGATCGTTGCGACTGTCATGGGTCAAGAGTCACATTGGCATTCACGGCAACGAACTTGCAGACAGCGCAGCCAATTCGGCCTGCGACCTACATAGAGCCCCGGACTACGCCAAATTCCCCATTAGTTTCATTAAATTTAAAATACGTAGCTCCTCCATGGACACCTGGCAGTCGCGTTATCTTGCAGCTGAACAGGGCCATCACACTCGGTTACTCTTCCCAAGTCTCGGAGACATCCGCAGGCTTTGGAAGGTGGCCGAACCCAGCTTCTACCTCACACAGGTCCTCACCGGACATGGATACCACAAGGCCTATCTCCATCGTTTTCACATAACTGCGGATGATCACTGCCCTTGTGACGACAGCACCAGCCAAAGCTTGGACCACCTCTTCGAGGACTGCCCGCGGTTCGCCATGGCGCGGCACTCACATGAGATGGTCTGCGGGCGCTACAACGTGAACCCCTACCGTATAACAGATCTCATTGCAAAGGGGAAGGAGAAGGCCTTTGCCTCCTACCTGGAGCTGGTCGACTCCATCCTGAGCTCTCTCAAGGACTTCAACGGCACCAACGTCAACACGGCTGGACGCTGAGGTTGCCTAGCAACTTTGAACTTTTTCTTTTTATTTTTAACCTCCTGTCTTATTCCATATCTGTGCTACTTGTAAATTTGTTTTCTGTGCTTGTCAACTAATTGTTATAAGCTTGTATTCTATTATTACATCTTTTAATTTTACTAATGTTTATTACCATTATATTTCTGTTAAAATCTAATTAGGCTATTTCATATATTTGTGACTTTTGATGTGTACATTTGTTATTTTGTTAAAGTGTTTATTCTCTCCTTATGTTCCATAATAATTCTAAGATGTTCTTTTATGTTGTATTATGTTCTTGCGTTTTAAATATAGTTAATTAGTGCTTTATATTAATTTTATTATAGATTTAAATTTTTCTATGTCAGTGCGGGCCGTGTGGACACCGTTTGGGGAAGCGGTGTCCCGCGCGCCCGCACTACCGGATGTAAATTTGTAACACCATTTTATATTTTTCATTGTTTAACTTTTCTTTAATTTTTTTTTTTTTTTTTTACTTTTAGTTTTTATATTCTGTTTTAAAGGACTGCGACTCCTATATCATGTGTCATCTCGTTTTATTTTGTTAAGCATTGTTTTATTTTCTTTTGTATTATTTTGTATAATTCTTAGTCCATAGTTTGTCACTTTTATTGTTTTGATTTATCATATTACCCTACAATTGTGTACCAATTATTTTAGTAAATAAGAAACCCTATTGTTATACACCACTTGACTGGACTCACCACACACACACAAACACCCTCACACACCACACTACCATAATGGATGACACACAAACTGGCAAGGGACAGGCTATCGTATCCAATAGCGAGGCCTTGTCTCCTTGCCAGCACATGATCACGTTTACCACCACACTCAACAGTGAAACATGCATAACCCCAACAGAGAAACACTGGAAAAAAAAAAAAAAAAAAAAAAAAAAAAAAAAAAAAAAAAAAAAAAAAAAAAAAAAAAAAAAAAAAAAACCTAACCTAACCTAACCTAACCTAACCTAACCTAACCTAACCTAACCTAACCTAACCTAACCTAACCTAACCTAACCTAACCTAACCTAACCTAACCTAACCTAACCTAACCTAACCTAACCTAACCTAACCTAACCTAACCTAACCTAACCTAACCTAACCTAACCTAACCTTTTTTTTTTTTTTTTTTTTTTTTTTTTTTTTTTTTTTTTTTTGCGCGGGGAAAATCCCTTTACGGACCATCCCGCCCCGGAGGGGCGAGGGTGTGTCGGACTCACCGGCGCACTTCCGACCCAGCGAAGATGGTAAAGGTGTTGCCGCCCGTAGTTGTGTCGGGCGGCCGCTGGGCCGGGTCCCTACCCCATCTCTTTGCGCCGTCCTACCGACTAAAAACCCCGCGGGCCACCATCGACGCATTGACGAGACGGCCCCGGTTTACCCTGAAGCGATGCTATGGATTGGACCGGGACCGCCTCTGCGCTGTGCCAGTGGGCACACAATCTTCTTAAAACCAACAACAAATCATCCGTCTCCTGGGCCGCCTAAGATGGAGTCGGCGGCCCCCTGTGGCCTCACGGCGCCGGCTTAGGTGTTGTGCCGGCGCCTCCTTCTTCGTCTGTTAAGCCGAGCGGGATCGGTCTGCTCCCGGTCCCGCTCGGCGCTCTCCTTCTGCGACATGACACGTTCGCAGAAGGAGAGCATAGCTTTCCAAGACCTCCGGCTGCCGACCATGGCGGCGACCACAGTCGGCAGCGAGAGGTCACCCCCTACGACCGCTACGAGAGCGCTGCGCTCCTCGTCCCAGGCTGGGCACTCCACGAGCGTGTGCTGGGCCGTGTCCTCACGGCAGTTGCCACAATGGTGGCACACGGCGGTCTCCTCGGCTCCTACGACGCGACACAGGTACTCACCGAAGCAGCCGTGCCCGGTGAGCACCTGCGTCAGGCGGAATGTCGGCGCACCGTGGCGCCTGTCCATCCACTGCTGGAGGACAGGTCGCACTGCCGCCACGGTCGCCACGCCAGCACTAGGGCTCTCCAGCCTGGAACGCCACTCCTCCACGGCGGCCCTGCGGAGGGAGGCCAACATGGCCTCGACCTCTCTCGGGGCCGGCCTCTGCCCGGATCGCCGGTACGTCTCCTCCCGCCAAAAGAACGCTGACGAGAGGGACTTGGCGTCCAACTCCCACGGCAGAGTACCCGCCAAGACGCAGGCCGCCTCGTGCGAGATCGTGCGGTACCCCCTAACGATACGCTGCGCCACGATTCGCTGCGGACGATGCAGCAGGCGGACGCAGCGCACGCCGAGGGACTCGGCCCAAACGGGACATCCGTAGAGGGCCATGGACCGCACGACTCCAGCATACAGACTTCGGCAAGGGAAGCCAGGACCATCACTATTGGGCAGCAGGCGACCCAGAGCGCCCGCTGTCCGGACCAACTTCTGCGACAATACCTCGAAATGGGCGCGGAATTCCCACCGACTGTCCAGAATCAGACCGAGGTACTTCATCTGGGAGCCGATGGGAATTCGCACGCCCGCCACCGTCAAGTGAGCCTCCGGCGGTGGCCACGACTGAGGTCCATGGAAACATAGGGCCTCAGTCTTGTGCAGGGCCACCTGGAGGCCCAGTCGCCGAATCCTATCAACAACCAACTCGGTACCGAAACCAGCGAGCAGAGCCGCCCGCTGCGGGGTCCTGGCCGTCGCTGTCACCAACGTGTCGTCCGCATAGCAGACGACAGCGACGCCCCGAAGGTTGGTACCACGAAGCACCCAGTCGTATCCGATGTTCCACAGGAGCGGTCCCAGAACCGAGCCCTGTGGAACACCGCACGACACCGCCCGACGATGCCACCCGTCGGCGCCCGGATACACGACGTACCGATCGCACAGGTACGCCTGCACCAGACGCCGAAGATAGGGTGGAACTTCGTGGTACCGCAGTGCCTCATTGATGCAGGCCCAGGGCATGGTGTTGAATGCGTTGGCGATGTCGAGTGACACCGCCACGACGCACTTGCCCCGAGACACTGCATCCTCCGCCAGTGCCTTGACCCGCAGAATCGCATGGATGGTCGACCGGCCCCTCCGGAACCCGAACTGACAGTCTGCCAAGTTCGGGCCCGTTCTCTCCAGATGCTCGACGAGGCGTGCGTGCACGATACGCTCAAAGAGCTTGCACACCTCGTCGAGCAGAACGATCGGTCGATAGGCCGACGGCGACTCCACGGGTCGACCCTCTTTCTTCAGCAGGACGAGCTTGCCCGTCTTCCACCGCGACGGGAAGCTGCCCTGCTGCAGGCACGCGGAGAACAGGCTGCGGAGCCTCGTACCCAGCGACTCGACGGCGAGCACCCAAACACGACCGGGCACCCCGTCGAGCCCCGGGGCCGAGTTCTTGCCCCGCAGCCGACGCACTGCCGCCTCCAGTTCTTCAGGCGAAACCTCCGGAATATCCCTTGCCGAAATCAACGACGACGATTGCGCCGGTGGACGTGGCGCAATCGGTGGAGGAGTGAACTCCTCGGTGGCCGGAAACAAGGCCGCGACGACGTCCTCGACGAGCTCGGCCCGGAGACTCTCCGTCAACGGAGGCGCCCATGGGCGGAGCTTGCTCAACGCCACACGGTACGGACGCCCCCACGGATCGTTATCGAGAGTCCTCCGGGATTCTTCGTAAGCCGCGGCCTTTGCTCGTGCAATGGCCACCCGCAGCGCTCTCTTCGCCCCTCTGTGGAGGCTGTAGAGCAGCCGCTCCTGCTCCTGGTCGCCAGGCAGGCGGACCCGACGACGACGGTGCCTGGACAGTCGGCGCTGCGCAGCCGCGCAAGTCGCACGCAGCTGCGAAAGCTCCGCCGACCACCAGTACACTTGGCGCTTCGCCGGGAGACGAGTGACCCGGGGCATCGACGCGTCGCAGACGCGTGACATCGCTACCCCGAACCACTCCGCCTCCTCCTCGACCCGCAACGGCCCGTCCGTCACGGGGAGCCAAGCCTGTATGAGAGCGGCTTCTTCCGCAGCCTCCACATCGAGGCGCTTAGCGGCCCACCGCCGGCCGCCCGTGAATCGGGTAGTCGGACCCCCACCAGACTGCACAGGGGCCCGGGAAGCGGAGACGCTGTACCGGATGTAGCGATGATCGGACAGCGTCTCCTCGTCGACCAACACCTTCCAGCCCCGGACACGGCGGGCAAGGCCCGGGGTGGCAAAAGTGACGTCCACCACCGAGCCGCCATTGTGCCGCACGCACGTGTCCTCCGATCCCCGATTCAGGACGACCAGCCCGATGGAGATCGCCCATTCCTCCAGGGACCCACCGCGCGCATCCGTCACCGACGAGCCCCAAGCCAAGGACTTGGCGTTGAAGTCGCCGGCGACTAGCACGGGGTGGGTCTGGCTACATTGCACCACCAGGGCCCCCAGGCGGACCAGAAAGCTCTCGAAATCCGCCAGGGACCTGTTGGGAGAGAAATACACTGCTACGACCCAAAACCCCCCCAACAAGACCGCCACGCATCCCGAGCCCTTCGCTACTTTTTCGAAGGGCGGGGATCCGGCGGCGCCCCGAGTGGTGACGGCCACCGAGCCGTCCAGGTCCCCAGCCCAGTCGTCCTGAGGAGGGACGAAGTATGGCTCGGAGACCACAGCCACTTGAATCGACCACTGCGCCAGGGACTGAACAAACAAATCCTGCGCCCCAGCGCAGTGATTGATGTTCGCCTGGAGGAAATTAAATGCCATATTAATTATGGACGATCTCCATCATCTCCTGGGTGGGCGGTTTCGGCCGCGCCACAACCTCGGATCTCGCACCGCGAGAAGAGCGTTGCGGGACGGAGGAAGCGACGCAGGACTTGGCGCCCACCCTGTGCCCAGCGGGCTTCCCCGCAGCTGCACAGATTGTGCAGTGCGGGTCCGCTAGGCAGTCGCGGGCCAGATGGCCCTCTTGACCGCACCGGTAGCAGATCCCGGTGCGGTCACACTCTGCAGTACACTTGATACGTACGTGCCCCCTGAAGAGGCACCTAAAACAACGCAGGGGCCTCGGCTCCAAGAGCCGAACCCTAGCCGACACCCAACCCACCAGGACGCGACCTGCCCTGGCGAGCTTGTCGGCCGCCTTCGCCGGACACCGAAGCCATACGGCGCCCAGGCCGGAGCGCTCAGCCCGGATTTCTCCAACCCGGACGTCCTCGGGCGAGCACTCGCCGAGCCGGGCCACGGCCGCTGCGACTGCCTCGGGGGTGGCGGACTCGTCCAACCCCGAAACCCGCAGCTCCGCAGTCTTGACGGGTCGGGCAACACGTACATCCTCCGACCCGGCAAGAACCTCCCTCAACTTCTGCAAAAGGGAGTCGGCCCTTGCCTCCGACTCGGGCCCGGGCACCTCAAATAGGTAGGCCCCGGTGGCCACCCGTTTAGGCGTCAGGTGTTCGATGCCCAGGGTGGCGAGGTCCACACGTTTGGTGACGTCACGCAGAACCTCGACGTAGGTGACGCCCCGCTCTAACGCCTCCGGCAGCACCGTCAGCGTGACGGCGGCTTTGCGCGGGAGGCGGAGCTGGGGCGCCGGCTTGCGAGGCGGCTGTGTCGGCTGGGTCTTCTTGGGGGCGTTGTTCTGCCTCCCAGACTTCTTTTTCCCCCGCTTCACCACCTCGGTCCATGGAGTCTCCATGGACGCGGGTGGAGGGGGAAGAGGACGCGACGTTGGCGTCGGCGGTCGCGGTGCGGCGCGCTTTCGGTTCCCTCTCTTCTTTGCCCGCGACTGCCGCACGGGAACCGCTGCGAGGGCCACTGCATCTTGCCGAGTGGCGGAGGGCTGGATGGCCGAGGGGGCGGCGGGCTTCTGCACCCCTCCTTCTTTCCTCTTTTTATCCGCGGCCAATGGAGGTCGGAGAATCGGCTCTGGAGGCAGCCGGAGCATGATCGCCTCTAGCACGGCCTTCATTTGCGCGACTTGGCGCTCGATCTGCCCGAGGCGATCTTCCTTAGGAGGAGCTTCCGGCACAACTGTCGGCCGCAATTGTGACCGAACAGTGGCCGAGAGCTCCTCTACCGTCTTCGTTTGAGTTGTGAGAGCCACCTCCAGGGCCATCACCTTCTCACGGAGGCTAACATTCTCTGCCTCCACTCTCGCCACCTCCGCCGAGGGTGGCTCGTTTGCCAACTCTATCAGCTCCGCAACGCTGACGTTGACGTCCCTTTGTAGCCCGCCTTTTAGGTTTCGGGACGTCTTAGATACGTTGCGGAGCCGATCCGCCATTCTTAACAGGGCCTCCCGACGCGTGGCCGCTGGCGCTTCAGGGGCCTTCGGTTTTCTGAATGGGCAAGCCGCTTTTGCCCTTGCTAGCTCCTCTTCTTCTTCAGCCCTCCGCTTTGCTTCGGCGGCGCGCTCTTTCCTAAGGGCCGCGTTATAATTTCTATTTGCTTCAGCCACAGACCCATCTGAGGCTGAAGCCGCCGTGCAACTTTTACGCTCTTTTGAAGAGCCGTACGGAGTATCATCATCCGTGGTCTTACCCCTCCTTCTCCTTGAGATGCGTCTCCTCTTAGGCCGCGCAGAGTCGCAGCTCAGTCCGGACTCGGA
Organism: Cephonodes hylas; assembly: GCA_030295005.1. Taxonomy (NCBI): domain Eukaryota; kingdom Metazoa; phylum Arthropoda; class Insecta; order Lepidoptera; family Sphingidae; genus Cephonodes; species Cephonodes hylas. The sequence continues at coordinate 8,059 of AP025397.1, forward strand.
ATCGATCCGGACTGGCGCGGTCCCCTCCGCAGACTCTCCAAACGTTGAAGCACGAACCACCTCCCCTGGCGCTATGGCATCCAGGGAAGCGGTCCTGCTCAACACCACTGAGCAATTTAAAGAATTATTAATTTCCATTTTGTTCCCACGAGTATGGGGGAAATAACGGTCCACCCAGGCAGAGCCCCCTGTACCTGGGTAAGCCTAGCGTGACCCGCCAAGAGGGTCGGCCGGTACTCTGGCGGGGGTCGCACTAGAGACTGAACCTCCCATCAGCCATGCATCCCCTCGCGGTGCGCCGCCGCTTGGGATTCGGGGTAACTTTTTATAGAGGTTTTCTCCCTCGCGGCCCGGGCGGTTAAGCCAAGGCCCTCGCGCCGGCCGAACTGCGAGACATGACCACAGCTTCGACCGGGTTACGAGCTCGACGGTGGGAATGAGGTTCGCCCATTCCCTGCTCGGAGGCAAAAAATTGCTGACCGAGCCCGCCGACGACCCGGGACAGAACCGGGTTGGCCCGAAAAACGGACCCCACCGCGGCGCGGTCAACAGGACCGCCCGCCTCGTGTCGGGATTTGGCCGTCGGCACGGGCCGACGTTGCCCAGGGTGCACCGTCCCCGCCAGCATCCGGACTACCAGGGCACACTTGGAGGTATCCCGACCTTGCACCCCAACCTAACCTAACCTAACCTAACCTAACCTAACCTAACCTAACCTAACCTAACCTAACCTAACCTAACCTAACCTAACCTAACCTAACCTAACCTAACCTAACCTAACCTAACCTTTTTTTTTTTTTTTTTTTTTTTTTTTTTTTTTTTTTTTTTTTTTTTTTTTTTTTTTTTTGCGCGGGGAAAATCCCTTTACGGACCATCCCGCCCCCGGAGGGGCGAGGGTGTGTCGGACTCACCGGCGCACTTCCGACCCAGCGAAGATATAAAGATGTTGCCGCCCGTAGTTGTGTCGGGCGGCCGCTGGGCCGGGTCCCTACCCCATCACTTTGCGCCGTCCTACCGACTAAAAAAAAAAAAAAAAAAAAACCCGCGGGCCACCATCGGCGCATTGACGAGACGGCCCCGGTTTACCCTGAAGCGATGCTATGGATTGGACCGGGACCGCCTCTGCGCTGTGCCAAGTGGGCACACAATCAACATAAAAAAAAAAAAAAAAAAAAAAAAAAAAAAAAAAAAAAAAAAAAAAAAAAAAACAACAACAAATCATCCGTCTCCTGGGCCGCCTAAGATGGAGTCGGCGGCCCCCTGTGGCCTCACGGCGCCGGCTTAGGTGTTGTGCCGGCGCCTCCTTCTTCGTCTGTTAAGCCGAGCGGGATCGGTCTGCTCCCGGTCCCGCTCGGCGCTCTCCTTCTGCGACATGACACGTTCGCAGAAGGAGAGCATAGCTTTCCAAGACCTCCGGCTGCCGACCATGGCGGCGACCACAGTCGGCAGCGAGAGGTCACCCCCTACGACCGCTACGAGAGCGCTGCGCTCCTCGTCCCAGGCTGGGCACTCCACGAGCGTGTGCTGGGCCGTGTCCTCACGGCAGTTGCCACAATGGTGGCACACGGCGGTCTCCTCGGCTCCTACGACGCGACACAGGTACTCACCGAAGCAGCCGTGCCCGGTGAGCACCTGCGTCAGCCGGAATGTCGGCGCACCGTGGCGCCTGTCCATCCATTGCTGGAGGACAGGACGCACTGCCGCCACGGTCGCCACGCCAGCACTTGGGCTCTCCAGCCTGGAACGCCACTCCTCCACGGCGGCCCTGCGGAGGGAGGCCAACATGGCCTCGACCTCTCTCGGGGCCGGCCTCTGCCCGGATCGCCGGTACGTCTCCTCCCGCCAGAAGAACGCTGACGAGAGGGACTTGGCGTCCAACTCCCACGGCAGAGTACCCGCCAAGACGCAGGCCGCCTCGTGCGAGATCGTGCGGTACCCCCTAACGATACGCTGCGCCACGATTCGCTGCGGACGATGCAGCAGGCGGACGCAGCGCACGCCGAGGGACTCGGCCCAAACGGGACATCCGTAGAGGGCCATGGACCGCACGACTCCAGCATACAGACTTCGGCAAGGGAAGCCAGGACCATCACTATTGGGCAGCAGGCGACCCAGAGCGCCCGCTGAACCTAACCTAACCTAACCTAACCTAACCTAACCACCAACGACAACCCGGCTGGACCCTGAGGTTGACTAGCAACTTTAAACTTTTTATTTGTATTTTATTCACCATTTTATCTTTGCCTATTAAATTTTATGTTTTTACATTTCATCACTTGTTATTATATTATTCTTATTATATATTCATACGCGGTGGCCTGCGCGCCCGCATACCCCTAGTTAAGCTATAAATAATTTTAAGTTTGACAAAAATTTTTTTTTTTTTTTTTTTTTTTTTATGGAAAAAGGAGGCAAACGAGCAAATGAGCCACCTGATGTTAAGTGGTCAACACCGCCCATGAACACCCACAATACCAGAGGAATCATCGATGTGTTGCCGGCCTTTGAGGAAGATATAAGCTCTCTTCTTGAAGGTCCCTAAATCGTACTTGTTTGGGAATACCGCTGAAGGAAGCTGATTCCACAAAGATGTTGTGCGAGGAAGAAAACAGCGTTTGAACCGCACTGTTGAGGAACGCCATTCATCCAGATGATAGGGATGGAACCTCAATTTCTGACGTGTGGTGCGGTAATGAAAGTCAGCAGCAGGTATCAACCCAAAAAGTTCATTAGAACACTCCCCATGGTACATGCGGTACAGCACGCAAACCGACGCAACGTCTCTTCGCAGCGCAAGGGGGTCAATTTTCTCGGAAAGAATTCGGTCATCGATGATTCGAGCAGCTCGTCGTTGGATGCGGTCGAGTGGAAGCAGCTGGTACTGAGGGGCCCCAGCCCAGAGATGAGAACAATATTCCATGTGGGGCCGGACCTGCGCCTTATAAAGCTGAAGGCGTTGAGCCGGCGTGAAATAACGTTTTGCTCTGCTGAGCACCCCAAGCTTTTTCGAAGCCAGATTGGCTTTAGCTTCCAGGTAACCGCAAAATTGGACGGTACTCGAAACATCGACACCAAAGATTCCGAGACTTGACGAGATACCAAGAGAAGTGCCAATGAACTGAAGTGATATTGAAAAGGGAGTCTTTTTTGCGGTGAATGCGCAAACTTGTGTCTTCAATTGATTGAATTGGACCAAATTCTGTCTACCCCAATCTGCAGCTTGATCCAATAAATGATCAATTTCCGACACAAGCCTTTTCCGGCAAACATTGACTTGTTCCCGAGAAAGACTTGCGCGGCCAGTATACCAAGCATCCCCTGTACTGTCATCTGCATAACAATGAATGCTAATGAAATTAAACTGTTTTTCCTTTTTGTTTAAAATGTATATCACTTTCGTTTCTACTTTTATTTTATTCTATAATAGTTTTAAGTTTTAATTCTGTTTCAAAGACTGCGACTGTAATCACCTTTTATTACCTTGTTTTGTTTTGTATCCACTTTTTCTGTCTAGTCCTAAGTTTACCATTATTTCTTTCAAAAATTTTGTCTACATTCATTTCAACCCTGTGTAAAATTTATTTTAGTTAATAAGAAAACCAAATTGTATACCACCTGACTGGACTCACCACACATACACACACACTCTCACACACCACATTACTCTAATGTATGATACACAAACTGGCAAGGGACAGGCTATCGTATCCAATAGCGAGGCCTCGTCTCCTTGCCAGCACACAGTCACATATACCACGACACTTCACAGCGAAACATACATTACCCCAACAGAGTAACACTGGAAAAAAAAAAAAAAACCTAACCTAACCTTTTTTTTTTTTTTTTTTTTTTTTCTTTTGCGCGGGGAAAATCCCTTTACGGACCATCCCGCCCCGGAGGGGCGAGGGTGTGTCGGACTCACCGGCGCACTTCCGACCCAGCGAAGATGGTAAAGGTGTTGCCGCCCGTAGTTGTGTCGGGCGGCCGCTGGGCCGGGTCCCTACCCCATCACTTTGCGCCGTCCTACCGACTAAAAACCCCGCGGGCCACCATCGGCGCATTGACGAGACGGCCCCGGTTTACACTGAAGCGAGAGCTATGGATTGGACCGGGACCGCCTCTGCGCTGTGCCTAAACGGGACACTACCATTAAAAATAACAACAATCATCCGTCTCGTGGGCCGCTTAAGTTGGAGTCGGCGGCCCCGTGAGGCCTCACGGCGCCGGCTAGGTGTTATGCCGGCGCCTCCTTCTACGTCTGTTAAGCCGAGCGGGATCGGTCTGCTCCCGGTC
>AP025396.1:0-21076 GCA_030295005.1 Cephonodes hylas
GAAACCGCCCACCCAGGAGATGATGGAGATCGCCCATAGTTAATATGGCATTTAATTTCCTCCAGGCGAACATCAATCACTGCGCTGGGGTGCAGGATTTGTTTGTTCAGTCCCTGGCGCAGTGGTCGATTCAAGTGGCTGTGGTCTCCGAGCCATACTTTGTCCCTCCTCAGGACGACTGGGCTGGGGACCTGGACGGCTCGGTGGCCGTCATCACTCGGGGCGCCGCCGGATCCCCGCCCTTCGAAAAAGTATGCTTCGATGCGCGACGGTCTAGTTAGGGGGGTTTTGGGTTGTAGGAGTGTATTTCTCTCCCAACAGGTCCCTGGCGGATTTCGAGAGCTTTCTGGTCCGCCTGGGGGCCCTGGTGGTGCAATGTAGCCAGACCCACCCCGTGCTAGTCGCCGGCGATTTCAACGCCAAGTCCTTGGCTTGGGGCTCGTCGGTGACGGATGCGCGCGGTGGGTCCCTGGAGGAATGGGCGATCTCCATCGGGCTGGTCGAGTCGCTGGGTACGAGGCTCCGCAGCCTGTTCTCCGCGTGCCTGCAGCAGGGCAGCTTCTCGTCGCGGTGAAAGACGGGTAAGCTCGTCCTGCTGAAGAAAGAGGGTCGACCCGTGGAGTCGCCGTCGGCGTATCGTCCGATCGTTCTGCTCGACGAGGTGTGCAAGCTCTTTGAGCGTATTGTGCACGCGCGCCTCGTCGAGCATCTGGAGAGAACGGGCCCGAACTTGGCAGACTGTCAGTTCGGGTTCCGGAGGGGCCGGTCTACCATACATGCGATTCTGCGGGTCAAGGCACTGGTGGAGGATGCAGTGTCTCGGGGCAAGTGCGTTGTGGCGGTGTCTTTGGACATCGCCAACGCATTCAACACCATGCCCTGGGCCTGCATCAATGAGGCACTGCGGTACCACGAAGTTTCACCCTATATTCGGCGTCTGGTCCGACGGGTGGCATCGTCGGGCGGTGTCGTGCGGTGTTCCACAGGGCTCGGTTCTCGGGCCGCTCCTGTGGAACATCGGATACGACTGGGTGCTTCGTGGTACCAACCTTCGGGGCGTCGCTGTCGTCTGCTATGCGGACGACACGTTGGTGACAGCGACGGCCAGGACACCGCAGCGGGCGGCTCTGCTCGCTGGTTTCGGGACCGAGCTGGTTGTAGATTGGATTCGGCGACTGGGCCTTCAGGTGGCCCTGCACAAGACTAAGGCCCTATGTTTCCACGGACCTCAATCCTGGCCACCGCCGGAGGCTCACTTGACGGTGGCGGGCGTGCGGATTCCCATCGGCTCCCAGATGAAGTATCTCGGTCTGATTCTGGTCAGTCGGTGGGAATTCCGCGCCCATTTCGAGGAGTTGTCGTCGAAGTTGGTCCGGACAGCGGGCGCTCTGGGTCGCCTGCTGCCCAATAGTGATGGTCCTGGCTTCCCTTGCCGAAGTCTTTATGCTGGAGTCGTGCGGTCCATGGCCCTGTACGGGTGTCCCGTGTGGGCCGAGTCCCTCAGCGTGCGCTGCGTCCGCCTGCTGCATCGTCCGCAGCGAATCGTGGCGCAGCGTATCGTTAGGGGGTACCGCACGATCTCGCACGAGGCGGCCTGCGTCTTGGCGGGTACTCTGCCGTGGGAGTTGGACGCCAAGTCCCTCTCGTCAGCGTTATTCTGGCGGGAGGAGACGTACAGGCGATCCGGGCAGAGGCCGGCCCCGAGAGAGGTCGAGGCCATGTTGGCCTCCCTCCGCAGGGCCGCCGTGGAGGAGTGGCGTTCCAGGCTGGAGAGCCCTAGTGCTGGCTCGGAAGGTTTCGTATCGGTGAGTCCGACACACCCTCGCCCCTTCGGGGCGGGATGGTCCGTAAAGGGATTATAAAACAGGTTTGGGTTAGGTTCTGCCCTGTGGCAAGGGGGCGTTAGAATCTCACCACGGTATCCCCTGCCTGTCGTAAAAGGCGACTCAAAGGGGCCCTTGGGGTCGCTGGGCGCGCTGCGGGGGCGGCGCGTCCTCACTGAAAGCGACCCCGAGCGGGGCGACGACACTGTGGCCCGTGTACGTCGCGGGCGCCCACTCGCAACCAGGGCGCCCAAATCAAGCTAGTGGGGGTGCAACTGCGCCCCCTTCAAATTCGTGAAGGCCGGGACGTTCACGTCCCGGAGGCGCACCGGGCGGCTGCGGTTGACGGTGGGCGCTTCTCGCCCGCGTACCGTGGTCGCCCCACTCGGCGCGGTGATGGCCACCGGGGGGTTTTGGTCGGTATGCCGGTTTAGGGATTTTATTTTTGTTAGGGACCCAGCCCGGCACTAAGAAGGTTAGGTTTGGGTTAGGTTAGGTTTGGGTTAGGTTAGGTTTGGGTTAGGTTAGGTTTGGGTTAGGTTAGGTTTGGGTTAGGTTAGGTTTGGGTTAGGTTAGGTTTGGGTTTTTTTTTTTTTTTTTTTTTTTTTTTTTTTTTTTTTTTTTTCCAGTGTTACTCTGTTGGGGTAATGTATGTTTCGCTGTTGAGTGTCGTGGAATATATGATTCTGTGCTGGCAAGGAGACGAGGCCTCGCTATTGGATACGATAGCCTGTCCCTTGCCAGTTTGTGTGTCATTCATTAGGGTAGTGTGGTGTGTAAGGATGTGTGTGTATGTGTGGTGAGTCCAGTCAGGTGGTGTATAACAATAGGGTTTCTTATTAGCTAAAATAATTGGTACACAGTTGTAAATTATGTTATAGATCAAACAGTAAAGAAAAGTGAGAAATTATGGACTAAGAATAAAAATAAAATTATAAAAACAACAAAAACAAAAGAATAGTGGATTCGAAACAAAATGACACATAATAGATGAGTCGCAGTCCTTTAAAAGAAAAACAGAATATCTTAAACTACTAGTTAAAATAAAAGTTAAACAATAAAAATAAACACAAAAACAAACTAAAGTTGCTAACTAATATAAAGGTATAGGTTGTGTGGGCGCGCGGGTCACCGCTTCCCCAAACGGTGTCCAACGACCCACACTAACCAGGGTAAATTAATACTAACAGTAAACAAGAATTTAAAACACTATTTAACATTATTAAAATACAGTTACAGTAAAATTAATATAGAGAAAGATAAAGTATGGACAACAGAAATTATTAATAAAACAAATGAAATAAATTGACACACACAAAGTAAAAGTAACATATCAGACCTATACAATAGCAAATAATGGAATATAGAAAAACATAGAACAACATAAAACAACAGACAATGAAATGAAGTATATACAATGGAAAATTAAAGGTAGGAGTTGCTAAGCAACCTCAGGGTCCAGCCGTGTTGTCATTATTGGTGGCGTTGAATTCCTTCAGCGAACCCAGGATGGAGTCGACCAGCTCCAGATAAGACGCGAGGGCCTTCTCCTTCCCCCTCGCGAGGAGGTCGCAGATCTTATAAGGATCGACACCCCAGCGTCCGCAGACCATCTCATGCGAGTACCGCGCCGTGGCGTATCGCGGGCAGTCCTCGAGGAGGTGGTCCAGGCTTTGGCTAGTCCTGTCGTCGCAAGGGCAGTGATCATCCGGAGTGATGTGGAACCGATGGAGGTATGCCTTATGGTAACCATGACCGGTGAGGACCTGAGTTAGGTGGAAACTGGGTTCGGTCGCCTTCCAAAGCCTGCGGATGTCTCCGAGACTCGGGAAGAGCGACCGAGTGCGTTGGCCTTGTTCAGCTGCAAGATAACGCGACTGCCAGGTGTCCATGGAGGAGCTACGTATTTTAAATTTAATGAAACTAATGGGGAATTTGGCGTAGTCCGGGGCTCTATGTAGGTCGCAGGCCGAATTGGCTGCGCTGTCTGCAAGTTCGTTGCCGTGAATGCCAATGTGACTCTTGACCCATGACAGTCGCAACGATCCCACCTCCTGATAGTCCCATAATACGCGATGTATCTGGGACACCAGAGGGTGGGTGTTGCTCCTGTTCTGGATTGCCATAATCGACGACATAGAGTCGCTGAAAATGACAACGTCAGTGTATCTGTGGTCAAGGGCCCATTGGCATGCACGGAGGATGGCAAGTAGCTCCGCCTGGAACACCGTACAGCAGTCGTGTAACTTGTACTTCTTGGTGGTTGTGATCTTCCCGCCGGGGTCGAAGCACACAAAAGCGGCCCCCACCCTGTCGTCATCCTGCTTACTACCGTCGGTGAATATCTGATAAGTGTTTGAGCGGACCGCACCGTTGACCTCCTCCTGGCTACAGGAGGTTGCCAACGGAAAAGTGATGCGGTCCGCAGGGTGTAATAATTGATGGATGGGTGTGGGGATCTCGAGGCGGATGTCCTCGGGAAGGAATTGAGTGGTCCCGGAAAGTCGTGTGCTCTCGGCTTGACGAACCTCCTGGATCCTAAGATCCAAGGGGGTGAACTGGGCCAGAGCGAGGGCAGCATTGGTGGAGACTGTGCGGAAGGCCCTAATGGCCTTGATGGTAGGTTTGGGTTAGGTTAGGTTTGGGTTAGGTTAGGTTAGGTTAGGTTAGGTTAGGTTAGGTTAGGTTAGGTTAGGTTAGGTTAGGTTAGGTTAGGTTAGGTTAGGTTAGGTTAGGTTAGGTTAGGTTAGGTTAGGTTAGGTTAGGTTAGGTTAGGTTAGGTTAGGTTAGGTTAGGTTAGGTTAGGTTAGGTTAGGTTAGGTTAGGTTAGGTTAGGTTAGGTTAGGTTAGGTTAGGTTTTTTTTTTTTTTTTTTTTTTTTTTTTTCCAGTGTTACTCTGTTGGGGTAATGTATGTTTCACTGTTGAGTGTCGTGGAATATGTGATTGTGTGCTGGCAAGGAGACGAGGCCTCGCTATTGGATACGATAGCCTGTCCCTTGCCAGTTTGTGTGTCATACATTAGGGTAGTGTGGTGTGTAAGATGTGTGTGTACGTGTGGTGAGTCCAGTCTAGTGGTGTACAATTGGTTTCTTATTAACTAAAATAAATTGAGAGACAGGTGGTAAATAAATGTGAACAACAAAATAAAATTTTTACAAATAAAAAGTGACAAAACAGAACTAAGGACTAGACTTAAAACTAAAACAGTGGGTGTAAACGAAACAAAGTACAAAGGTGATTACAGTCGCAGTCTTAATGCAGAAAGAACAAAATAAAATTACCAAGAATAATAATAAAACAAATACAGAACAGTTACTTAATCATAATGAGATAAAAAGAAATAGTCTAAATAATTTGTCCTTCGGCCGGTAAGGGCGCCCGGGCAACCGCGTCCCCTCGCGGTGTCCGAACTCCCCAGACCAGCCGAGGATTGTTAGAAGTAATATACATTATTTTAAATTACAAATTAAAAATATACTTAAAATTACTTTCACAATAAAGGTTTAAAACTATTCAATTAAAATACTGACTAACACAAACAATATAAAGATTGAACAACTTAACAAACATGAAAATAAACTTTAAGATAAAAGAGAGATGAAAAACAAAGTAAGTTGTAAATTACAAAAAGAGAACATATCAAATAAAATAACAATATCAAAATAACAAAATAAAACTGAGTAACAAGTATAAATGATAAGTTGCTAGGCAACCTCAGGGTCCAGCCGGGTTGTCGATGGTGGCGTTGAACTCCTTTAGCGAACCCAGGATGGAGTCGATCAGCTCCAGATAGGAGGCGAGGGCCTTCTCTTTCCCCCTCGCGAGGAGGTCGCTGATCTTATAAGGATCGACTCCGCAGCGTCCGCAGACCATCTCATGCGAGTACCGCGCCGTGGCGAACCGCGGGCAATCCTCGAAGAGGTGGTCCAGGCTTTGGCTGGTCCTGTCGTCGCAAGGGCAGTGGTCATCCGGAGTGATGTGGAACCGATGGAGGTATGCCTTGTGGTAACCATGACCGGTGAGGACCTGAGTGAGGTGGAAGCTGGGTTCGGTCGCCTTCCAAAGCCTACGGATGTCTCCGAGACTCGGGAAGAGCGACCGAGTATGTTGGCCTTGTTCAGCAGTACTGTAACGCGACTGCCAGGCGTCCATGGAGGAGCTACGTACTTTAAATTTAACAAAGCTAATTGGGAAGTTAGAATAGTCCGGTTTTTTGTGCAAATTGCAGGCCAAATTGGCTGCACTGTCGGCAAGTTCATTGCCGTGAATGCCAATGTGACTCTTGACCCATGACAGTCGCAACGATCCCACCTCCCGATAGTCCCATAATACGCGATGTATCTGGGACACCAGGGGGTGGGTGTTGCTCCTGTTCTGAATTGCCATAATTGACGACATAGAGTCGCTAAAAATGGCAACATCAGTGTACCTGTGGTCAAGAGCCCATTGGCATGCACGGAGGATGGCAAGCAGCTCCGCCTGGAATACCGTACAGCAGTCGTGTAACTTAAACTTCTTGGTGGTTGTGATCTTCCCGCCAGGGTCGAAGCACACAAATGCGGCCCCCACCTTGTCGTCATCCTGCTTACTCCCGTCGGTGAATATTTGATAAGTGTTAGTGCCGACCGCACCGTTGACCTCCTCCTGGTTACAGGAGGTTTTCAACTGAAAAGTGATGCGGTCCGCAGGGTGTAATAACTGATGGATGGGTGTGGGGATCTCGAGGCGGATGTCCTCGGGAAGGAATTGGGTGGTCCCGGAAAGTCGTGTGCTCTCGGCTTGACGAACCTCCTGGATCCTAAGATCCAAGGGGGTGAACTGGGCCAGAGCGAGGGCAGCATTGGTGGAGACTGTGCGGAAGGCCCTTATGGCCTTGATGGCGAATCCGCGTTGTACGCTAGCGAGGAGTTTCCTCGCGTACTTTTTCTCGACCACTTGCCCCCATACACCAGCGGCGTAGGTGATGGTCGGCTCAATCACGTGCTTATAAATTGTGCTGATGTTCTCTGTATGCATCCCCCAGGTGGGTTTTGCATACAGAGACAGCTTCTTAAACACGCGTTGAGCCTTGCCGATGGCGTGGAGCAAGTGGTCGCGAAAAGTCAGTCTCTCGTCCAATACTACCCCTAGGAGCTTGATGTTCCTGGCGAAGGCGATCGGATGCCCGTCCATGACAAGCCTTGCAAGCTTAGCCCCGGGAGTGAACGCGATGGCCTGGGTTTTGGCAGCGCCAAACGTTAGTTTGACGCTCCTCCCCCAGTCCGCGATCTCTCCCAGGACTTTATTGGCGGTTTCCGCAAGTGTGCTCACATCTCCAGCGGAGACAATGAGCAACACATCGTCCGCGTAAGCTTGCAAGTGACATCCAGGAGGCAGCGACCGATCCAGGAGCTCGTCAAGAATTATGTTCCAGAGCACGGGCCCACAAGTGGACCCTTGAATGCACCCTTTGGACATACACTTTGTGACTCTAGCCCCCGCATGATCCAGAGTGACGCTACGTTCAGCGATGTAGCTGAGTATGAGCCCAAAGATGTTAGATGGGCACTCAGTCACTCTGAGTCGATGCAGGAGCGCGGGCCACCAAGCGTTGTCAAAGGCCGCTTTGATGTCTAGGGACACCGCAGCGACAAGGTGCTTCCGTGCTCTGGCCCCCTCGACAAACTCCAGGGCGGTGCGTAGGGCAGCAGTGGTGTTAGTTTGCTCCCTAAAGCCAAACTGATGGGCGTTGGCTTTGCCTATCCTGGATGCCCTGTAGGTGACTCTTTTTATAAAGAGCCGCTCTAACAACTTGCCAAAAACGGGCAGCAGACCGATAGGCCGGAACGCTCCCATGGTGGTATAATCCGACTTGCCGGGTTTGGGAATGATTTTGACGTAGGCCTTCTTCCACTGCCGCGGGAAGTGCCCGAGGGCTAGGCATCTGTTCATAACAGATGTCAGCAACCCCGGGTACTGTTTGGCAAACTTCAGACAGATGTCTGAGGTCAAGCCATCCAGTCCTGGAGCCTTCTTGGGGTTCATAGACCCCAAGTGCTCCAGCACTTCCTCGGCAGTGAAAGGAGGATCCTCGGGAGTATCAGGATGGATGTTGGAGAGGTTTCTTAGGTAGTGGTGGTTGGGCTCGGTGTCCGGGCCGTCGTCGGGGTAGAAATGGTGCAGCAGAGCTGCGGCCGTTTCTTCCCCTTCTTCGGTGAACCGGTCACCGAGCTTTAGTGTAACAGGAGGGCGTCTAGGTGTGGTGTCTTTGAGAAGTCTGTTAGTGAGCGACCACACGTTCTCCCTGGTCTGGAGCTTGCAAAACTCCCTGAAATTCTGTGTTGAGGCGGTCTTAATTTCTTGCGCGTAAAGCGCCTTTAGCGCTCGAAATTCCTCAACCAGGGAGTCCGGCGGACGCCCGCGCCTAGCGGCTGTGTGTAAGCGCCGGTGTAGCAGGATGACTTCTCGCTTTCGCGCCCCCAGTGCGTCGGTCCACCAGGGCGGTCGGTACTTACCTCCGCCCTGTTTAACCGGCATGGAGTCGCGACAAGCGGTGTGTATTATGTGCGTGATCTCATCAATGAGGGCCTCGAGTTCCTCATGATTGAGAGTGTTTATATCCCTTTCCAGTACATCGGACTCGACAAAGATGGTATGTAGCGAGTCCGCAAAGCAACCCCAGTGAGCTTTGTCGCTTTTGTACCGGAAAGTGGAGGTGTTGGTGGTGTGTGTGGTGTGCCCGGTATCTCCGGTCACGACGCGAAACACTACGGCATTGTGTTGTGACGATGTACCTAGTGTGAGGTCGACCCGCCACTCTCGAATGGCCTCTAAGATGTTAAGCGAGGCCATTGTCACGTCTATAATGGACGTGCGAACACGTCCATGCGTGACGGTTTCGAAAGTGGGAGTCGACCCGGTGTTGCAAATGTATAGGTCGTTAGCGAGGGCAAGCTCCGCTACCTCGTAACCGCGGGGATTAGCGACGGCGCTACCCCAGTCGGGGTGCCAACCGTTAAAATCCCCGCCGAGAATTACGGGGCTGCCCCGCACCGACCTAAGAAATGTATCTATGTGGTGTAATGTGTTGTCTGCGTCGTGGTCGGGCTCAACGTAGGCTGACGCTACATAGTAGCGCCGATTGCCTAGGCTAAGCCCCACCACGCACAGGTTCGATGTAGAGTATTGTGTGTAACCAAGTGTGAGGAGGTCAGGCTTGGCGAAAACGCAAGCCTTCACTCTGTCTCCGGTGCAAAACTGATAAACGTTCACACCGGAGATGTGTTTGACCTCCGTGCCAGACCCAACATATGGTTCCGACACGAGGGCCACTCTGTAATCGCTAGCCACGAAAGAATCGATAAACTCCTGGAGACAGTTACGCGATCGGTCTAGATTACACTGTACTACCAGGAGTTCGGACTTAACAGCCATAATCGACTTTAGTCCTTATCTTTTCCCTCATGGCTAGAATGCGTGGGCAGTTTGGTGACGTGGCTGAGTGTGACGCGTCGATACCGGAGTTGAACCGGGTGTTATGAGCCTGACAGTTATAACACTTAGGAGCCCCCTTCCTCTCCCTAGTGGGACAACTGTCGGCAGTGTGGGTGGTCTCTGCGCAGAAAGCGCAGGGTGCGACAGTGTTCTTGCACTTGATGCGCGTGTGCCCAAATTGCAAGCAGCGAAAGCACTGCATGAACGGAGAGAAGTCCTCCACGTGTACCCTCTGGTGGTCCACGCAGACTCTCCCCGCCGCAGTGAGTCGCCGCCATGCATTGGGGTGTACAAGCAATACAGCGTTGTAAAGCTTGGGGTTTCTGTTGCTTCTCAGGAACCTCAGTTTCAGGTCCCCATCGGCCATGTTTTCCGGGCATACCTCCGGGTTTTGAATCCGGATGACCTCGACCAATTCCTCGGCCGGGACCTCCTTCGAAATGCCTTTTATGATAACCATAGGGTTTAATCGCCTTGCGGCCTCGGCACTCACCTGAGATGAACCGCGGAGGCGCTGCAAGGTGTCGTCGCGCTGTGTAACACTGTCGAACTCCACCCTGAGTTTGCCGTTAGAGACCGGCTGAACCCTGGCTGGAGCGTATGATGATTTCTTAAAAGAGACGGCCTTCCTAAATGCCTCGACGGCCTCTTGCCGGCTCTTCACTGCCACCTTCGGGGTGACAATGATAGCCGGGCGATTGACCGGAGGCGCAGGAACGGGTCTTGAAACGGTGGCGGTGGGTGTCGCAGCCTTCACCGTCTTAACCGCCGAGGCGTAAGACGGTGCGGCCGCGACTGTGGCAGTGGCTGTCTGCTGCTTACTGATGCTTTGTAGAGTCCGTTGATTCTGCTGATGGAGCGCGTTCACCGCAGTGAGGTGCTTGTTTAGCTCCTCCCGAACGCACTCCATAATATCCGTCTTGAGATCGGGGGTGGCGGCGGATGATCCGGTGTTGGTGTTGGGGGTAGGGGTAGGGGTGACCGAAGCGTCGGCAAAGGCAACTTTGGAGGCGATGAGAGCAAGTTGCCTCCCGATCGCCTCCACGCGCTGCTTGCTCGGCTTCGTCACACTCTTTTCCCCCGCGGCGCTGATGAGAATGGAGGAGACACACAAGAGGTACTCCTTCAGTGTTGTTGAGCTCGTGATAAAGTCAGCTCGTGCCTTCTCGGGGAGCTGCTCGTTGAGTTCGGTGACCGTGATTGGTTTACCGCTGTTTTTCCCCTTGCCGTTGCCCTGCTTCTTGGCGGGAGTGGGAGAGGGGACGGGATTGTCCGATCCGCTGGATGTGGAGGGACCCACGGAGTCCTGCTCCATTTTTCCCTCCTCGGTGCTGGCGATTTCCGAGGAGTTAGGCAGCTGTTCGGCCTCTTCCAGTGGTCGGACAGGAACGGGACTAAGGTCTATGGACGGAGGGGAGTGCGCAAATTTGATTGCCGGAAACAGCTGCACCAAACTCCCAAACTCCTAGGAGTTGGGCACCGGTTTCACTGCTTCCGGTGACCCGATCAGTTCCAGAGACCCGTGCAGAGAAAGCCCGTACCAAGCAGAGGCTGTTCCAAAACTCAGCTCCCCAATCCCCCGGAACCACTTGGAGTACCGGCGATGTTTCACTTTTTCACAAAAGTGATGATATCTCCGGTATCCTGGGGCTCCCAGGGGCGGGACCTTTTTGGCAGGTCAGGAGAGGAGCCGAGCCTTGCTATGGGAGGGAAGAAACGAGAGGGGGGGTGGGAGAAAAAAAGACGATTTTTAACCCCCTCTCGATGTATTATAAAAAAGTATCTAAAGGGTATAAATAATATACAGATATATAATTAGTTAGCGGGATGTTGGCCGGTGCTGAGGGCACTTAAAAATTTTTATTCTATAAATAGATTCTATAAATAGCCACTGAGCGAGAGAAGGCCTCTGATTGGTCGAGACACTTAACTCGCTGCAGCGGGCATACTAGTGGGTATATATAATATGTAGATATATAATTAAACAGAGGGGTGTTGACTGAAGCTGAGGGCACTTAAAAATATTATATAAATATTATAGATAATGAATGAGCGAGGGAAGGCCTGTGATTGGCGGAGACACTTAAACCGCCGGAGCGGGCGTTCTATTAGGTATATATAATATGTGAATATATAATTAGTTAGAGGGGTGTTGACTGAAGCTGAGGGCACTTGAAAATATTATATAAATATTATAGATAATGAATGAGCGAGGGAAGGCCTGTGATTGGCGGAGACACTAAAACCGCCGGAGCGGGCAATCTATAAGGTATATATAATATATAGATATATAATTGAATAGAGGGGTGTTGGCTGGTGCTGAGGGCACTTAAGAATATTACATAAATATTATATATAACGAATGAGCGGGAGAAGGCCTCTGATTGGTCGAGACACTTAAACGGCAAAAGCCACGGATCCACCGATCGGATCTTCACCAAATTTGGCAGGGATGTTGAGGGGAGGGATACCTAACTGTAGGCACTGACCCTGGGCGTGGAGACAGTCCAGGGGCCACGCCACCGAGGGTCAAAGTTGGTGATCACAACTTACTCGCACTTATTGATCTTAAAATGGCGCTTACCGATCTCGGATCTTCACGATCGATGTGCCTCCAGTTAGGGGAAGAGTTGAGGATCAAGGGAGCACCAAGAAACAGACCGAGGGTCCAAACCCGGCGTCGCTCCGCACTTGGAACCGCGAAGTTGAAATTCGCGGACTTTGCAAGGCCGTATCTCGCCTCGGTTTCGGCAGAAAGATCCAGAACTTGGTGAGAATGTGTATAATAGGTCACTTAACACTATAAAATAATCAAAAGTATGTGTAAAAGATCGTTTGTAAAAGTTATTAATCAAAAACTGTCAAAAATCACAAATCTGAGCACTAATTAGTCCACCACCACGAAAGTATCCACAATAAAAATCTGTAACTTCGTCAGTCGATGGGCCGGGGAGTTCCACACCGAACTGCACTTCCGAAACACTAGGTCACAGATCGTTTCGCGGAGTTATGACCTAAAAACTGACTAAAAATTTTGTTCACTTAGGTTTTTTTCGCGATATTTCACTTATTTTTGGTCGGATTTTCAAAATTCTTTCACGACGCGATGGGGGGTCACTGCGCGCACATTTTGATATATCACAACCGTTACTTTGCTTTAAAAACACTATTTTTGCGATTTTTCGAGCGCGGAGCGGCGTAAAAACGATCCGATCGGTCCCGCGCTCGGACTGCGACTGAGGTTAGGTTAGGTTAGGTTAGGTTAGGTTAGGTTAGGTTAGGTTAGGTTAGGTTAGGTTAGGTTAGGTTAGGTTAGGTTAGGTTAGGTTAGGTTAGGTTAGGTTAGGTTAGGTTAGGTTAGGTTAGGTTAGGTTAGGTTAGGTTAGGTTAGGTTAGGTTAGGTTAGGTTAGGTTAGGTTAGGTTAGGTTAGGTTAGGTTAGGTTAGGTTAGGTTAGGTTAGGTTAGGTTAGGTTAGGTTGTTCAGTCCCTGGCGCAGTGGTCGATTCAAGTGGCTGTGGTCTCCGAGCCATACTTTGTCCCTCCTCAGGACGACTGGGCTGGGGACCTGGACGGCTCGGTGGCCGTCATCACTCGGGGCGCCGCCGGATCCCCGCCCTTCGAAAAAGTATGCTTCGATGCGCGACGGTCTAGTTAGGGGGGTTTTGGGTTGTAGGAGTGTATTTCTCTCCCAACAGGTCCCTGGCGGATTTCGAGAGCTTTCTGGTCCGCCTGGGGGCCCTGGTGGTGCAATGTAGCCAGACCCACCCCGTGCTAGTCGCCGGCGATTTCAACGCCAAGTCCTTGGCTTGGGGCTCGTCGGTGACGGATGCGCGCGGTGGGTCCCTGGAGGAATGGGCGATCTCCATCGGGCTGGTCGAGTCGCTGGGTACGAGGCTCCGCAGCCTGTTCTCCGCGTGCCTGCAGCAGGGCAGCTTCTCGTCGCGGTGAAAGACGGGTAAGCTCGTCCTGCTGAAGAAAGAGGGTCGACCCGTGGAGTCGCCGTCGGCGTATCGTCCGATCGTTCTGCTCGACGAGGTGTGCAAGCTCTTTGAGCGTATTGTGCACGCGCGCCTCGTCGAGCATCTGGAGAGAACGGGCCCGAACTTGGCAGACTGTCAGTTCGGGTTCCGGAGGGGCCGGTCTACCATACATGCGATTCTGCGGGTCAAGGCACTGGTGGAGGATGCAGTGTCTCGGGGCAAGTGCGTTGTGGCGGTGTCTTTGGACATCGCCAACGCATTCAACACCATGCCCTGGGCCTGCATCAATGAGGCACTGCGGTACCACGAAGTTTCACCCTATATTCGGCGTCTGGTCCGACGGGTGGCATCGTCGGGCGGTGTCGTGCGGTGTTCCACAGGGCTCGGTTCTCGGGCCGCTCCTGTGGAACATCGGATACGACTGGGTGCTTCGTGGTACCAACCTTCGGGGCGTCGCTGTCGTCTGCTATGCGGACGACACGTTGGTGACAGCGACGGCCAGGACACCGCAGCGGGCGGCTCTGCTCGCTGGTTTCGGGACCGAGCTGGTTGTAGATTGGATTCGGCGACTGGGCCTTCAGGTGGCCCTGCACAAGACTAAGGCCCTATGTTTCCACGGACCTCAATCCTGGCCACCGCCGGAGGCTCACTTGACGGTGGCGGGCGTGCGGATTCCCATCGGCTCCCAGATGAAGTATCTCGGTCTGATTCTGGTCAGTCGGTGGGAATTCCGCGCCCATTTCGAGGAGTTGTCGTCGAAGTTGGTCCGGACAGCGGGCGCTCTGGGTCGCCTGCTGCCCAATAGTGATGGTCCTGGCTTCCCTTGCCGAAGTCTTTATGCTGGAGTCGTGCGGTCCATGGCCCTGTACGGGTGTCCCGTGTGGGCCGAGTCCCTCAGCGTGCGCTGCGTCCGCCTGCTGCATCGTCCGCAGCGAATCGTGGCGCAGCGTATCGTTAGGGGGTACCGCACGATCTCGCACGAGGCGGCCTGCGTCTTGGCGGGTACTCTGCCGTGGGAGTTGGACGCCAAGTCCCTCTCGTCAGCGTTATTCTGGCGGGAGGAGACGTACAGGCGATCCGGGCAGAGGCCGGCCCCGAGAGAGGTCGAGGCCATGTTGGCCTCCCTCCGCAGGGCCGCCGTGGAGGAGTGGCGTT
The DNA here is from genome assembly GCA_030295005.1 of Cephonodes hylas. Classification (NCBI taxonomy): domain Eukaryota; kingdom Metazoa; phylum Arthropoda; class Insecta; order Lepidoptera; family Sphingidae; genus Cephonodes; species Cephonodes hylas. Next base: position 14,434 of record AP025396.1, read on the forward strand.
CCAGGCTGGAGAGCCCTAGTGCTGGCTCGGAAGGTTTCGTATCGGTGAGTCCGACACACCCTCGCCCCTTCGGGGCGGGATGGTCCGTAAAGGGATTATAAAACAGGTTTGGGTTAGGTTCTGCCCTGTGGCAAGGGGGCGTTAGAATCTCACCACGGTATCCCCTGCCTGTCGTAAAAGGCGACTCAAAGGGGCCCTTGGGGTCGCTGGGCGCGCTGCGGGGGCGGCGCGTCCTCACTGAAAGCGACCCCGAGCGGGGCGACGACACTGTGGCCCGTGTACGTCGCGGGCGCCCACTCGCAACCAGGGCGCCCAAATCAAGCTAGTGGGGGTGCAACTGCGCCCCCTTCAAATTCGTGAAGGCCGGGACGTTCACGTCCCGGAGGCGCACCGGGCGGCTGCGGTTGACGGTGGGCGCTTCTCGCCCGCGTACCGTGGTCGCCCCACTCGGCGCGGTGATGGCCACCGGGGGGTTTTGGTCGGTATGCCGGTTTAGGGATTTTATTTTTGTTAGGGACCCAGCCCGGCACTAAGAAGGTTAGGTTTGGGTTAGGTTAGGTTTGGGTTAGGTTAGGTTTGGGTTAGGTTAGGTTTGGGTTAGGTTAGGTTTGGGTTAGGTTAGGTTTGGGTTAGGTTAGGTTTGGGTTTTTTTTTTTTTTTTTTTTTTTTTTTTTTTTTTTTTTTTTTTCCAGTGTTACTCTGTTGGGGTAATGTATGTTTCGCTGTTGAGTGTCGTGGAATATATGATTCTGTGCTGGCAAGGAGACGAGGCCTCGCTATTGGATACGATAGCCTGTCCCTTGCCAGTTTGTGTGTCATTCATTAGGGTAGTGTGGTGTGTAAGGATGTGTGTGTATGTGTGGTGAGTCCAGTCAGGTGGTGTATAACAATAGGGTTTCTTATTAGCTAAAATAATTGGTACACAGTTGTAAATTATGTTATAGATCAAACAGTAAAGAAAAGTGAGAAATTATGGACTAAGAATAAAAATAAAATTATAAAAACAACAAAAACAAAAGAATAGTGGATTCGAAACAAAATGACACATAATAGATGAGTCGCAGTCCTTTAAAAGAAAAACAGAATATCTTAAACTACTAGTTAAAATAAAAGTTAAACAATAAAAATAAACACAAAAACAAACTAAAGTTGCTAACTAATATAAAGGTATAGGTTGTGTGGGCGCGCGGGTCACCGCTTCCCCAAACGGTGTCCAACGACCCACACTAACCAGGGTAAATTAATACTAACAGTAAACAAGAATTTAAAACACTATTTAACATTATTAAAATACAGTTACAGTAAAATTAATATAGAGAAAGATAAAGTATGGACAACAGAAATTATTAATAAAACAAATGAAATAAATTGACACACACAAAGTAAAAGTAACATATCAGACCTATACAATAGCAAATAATGGAATATAGAAAAACATAGAACAACATAAAACAACAGACAATGAAATGAAGTATATACAATGGAAAATTAAAGGTAGGAGTTGCTAAGCAACCTCAGGGTCCAGCCGTGTTGTCATTATTGGTGGCGTTGAATTCCTTCAGCGAACCCAGGATGGAGTCGACCAGCTCCAGATAAGACGCGAGGGCCTTCTCCTTCCCCCTCGCGAGGAGGTCGCAGATCTTATAAGGATCGACACCCCAGCGTCCGCAGACCATCTCATGCGAGTACCGCGCCGTGGCGTATCGCGGGCAGTCCTCGAGGAGGTGGTCCAGGCTTTGGCTAGTCCTGTCGTCGCAAGGGCAGTGATCATCCGGAGTGATGTGGAACCGATGGAGGTATGCCTTATGGTAACCATGACCGGTGAGGACCTGAGTTAGGTGGAAACTGGGTTCGGTCGCCTTCCAAAGCCTGCGGATGTCTCCGAGACTCGGGAAGAGCGACCGAGTGCGTTGGCCTTGTTCAGCTGCAAGATAACGCGACTGCCAGGTGTCCATGGAGGAGCTACGTATTTTAAATTTAATGAAACTAATGGGGAATTTGGCGTAGTCCGGGGCTCTATGTAGGTCGCAGGCCGAATTGGCTGCGCTGTCTGCAAGTTCGTTGCCGTGAATGCCAATGTGACTCTTGACCCATGACAGTCGCAACGATCCCACCTCCTGATAGTCCCATAATACGCGATGTATCTGGGACACCAGAGGGTGGGTGTTGCTCCTGTTCTGGATTGCCATAATCGACGACATAGAGTCGCTGAAAATGACAACGTCAGTGTATCTGTGGTCAAGGGCCCATTGGCATGCACGGAGGATGGCAAGTAGCTCCGCCTGGAACACCGTACAGCAGTCGTGTAACTTGTACTTCTTGGTGGTTGTGATCTTCCCGCCGGGGTCGAAGCACACAAAAGCGGCCCCCACCCTGTCGTCATCCTGCTTACTACCGTCGGTGAATATCTGATAAGTGTTTGAGCGGACCGCACCGTTGACCTCCTCCTGGCTACAGGAGGTTGCCAACGGAAAAGTGATGCGGTCCGCAGGGTGTAATAATTGATGGATGGGTGTGGGGATCTCGAGGCGGATGTCCTCGGGAAGGAATTGAGTGGTCCCGGAAAGTCGTGTGCTCTCGGCTTGACGAACCTCCTGGATCCTAAGATCCAAGGGGTGAACTGGGCCAGAGCGAGGGCAGCATTGGTGGAGACTGTGCGGAAGGCCCTAATGGCCTTGATGGTAGGTTTGGGTTAGGTTAGGTTTGGGTTAGGTTAGGTTAGGTTAGGTTAGGTTAGGTTAGGTTAGGTTAGGTTAGGTTAGGTTAGGTTAGGTTAGGTTAGGTTAGGTTAGGTTAGGTTAGGTTAGGTTAGGTTAGGTTAGGTTAGGTTAGGTTAGGTTAGGTTAGGTTAGGTTAGGTTAGGTTAGGTTAGGTTAGGTTAGGTTAGGTTAGGTTAGGTTAGGTTAGGTTAGGTTAGGTTTTTTTTTTTTTTTTTTTTTTTTTTTTTCCAGTGTTACTCTGTTGGGGTAATGTATGTTTCACTGTTGAGTGTCGTGGAATATGTGATTGTGTGCTGGCAAGGAGACGAGGCCTCGCTATTGGATACGATAGCCTGTCCCTTGCCAGTTTGTGTGTCATACATTAGGGTAGTGTGGTGTGTAAGATGTGTGTGTACGTGTGGTGAGTCCAGTCTAGTGGTGTACAATTGGTTTCTTATTAACTAAAATAAATTGAGAGACAGGTGGTAAATAAATGTGAACAACAAAATAAAATTTTTACAAATAAAAAGTGACAAAACAGAACTAAGGACTAGACTTAAAACTAAAACAGTGGGTGTAAACGAAACAAAGTACAAAGGTGATTACAGTCGCAGTCTTAATGCAGAAAGAACAAAATAAAATTACCAAGAATAATAATAAAACAAATACAGAACAGTTACTTAATCATAATGAGATAAAAAGAAATAGTCTAAATAATTTGTCCTTCGGCCGGTAAGGGCGCCCGGGCAACCGCGTCCCCTCGCGGTGTCCGAACTCCCCAGACCAGCCGAGGATTGTTAGAAGTAATATACATTATTTTAAATTACAAATTAAAAATATACTTAAAATTACTTTCACAATAAAGGTTTAAAACTATTCAATTAAAATACTGACTAACACAAACAATATAAAGATTGAACAACTTAACAAACATGAAAAATAAACTTTAAGATAAAAGAGAGATGAAAAACAAAGTAAGTTGTAAATTACAAAAAGAGAACATATCAAATAAAATAACAATATCAAAATAACAAAATAAAACTGAGTAACAAGTATAAATGATAAGTTGCTAGGCAACCTCAGGGTCCAGCCGGGTTGTCGATGGTGGCGTTGAACTCCTTTAGCGAACCCAGGATGGAGTCGATCAGCTCCAGATAGGAGGCGAGGGCCTTCTCTTTCCCCCTCGCGAGGAGGTCGCTGATCTTATAAGGATCGACTCCGCAGCGTCCGCAGACCATCTCATGCGAGTACCGCGCCGTGGCGAACCGCGGGCAATCCTCGAAGAGGTGGTCCAGGCTTTGGCTGGTCCTGTCGTCGCAAGGGCAGTGGTCATCCGGAGTGATGTGGAACCGATGGAGGTATGCCTTGTGGTAACCATGACCGGTGAGGACCTGAGTGAGGTGGAAGCTGGGTTCGGTCGCCTTCCAAAGCCTACGGATGTCTCCGAGACTCGGGAAGAGCGACCGAGTATGTTGGCCTTGTTCAGCAGTACTGTAACGCGACTGCCAGGCGTCCATGGAGGAGCTACGTACTTTAAATTTAACAAAGCTAATTGGGAAGTTAGAATAGTCCGGTTTTTTGTGCAAATTGCAGGCCAAATTGGCTGCACTGTCGGCAAGTTCATTGCCGTGAATGCCAATGTGACTCTTGACCCATGACAGTCGCAACGATCCCACCTCCCGATAGTCCCATAATACGCGATGTATCTGGGACACCAGGGGGTGGGTGTTGCTCCTGTTCTGAATTGCCATAATTGACGACATAGAGTCGCTAAAAATGGCAACATCAGTGTACCTGTGGTCAAGAGCCCATTGGCATGCACGGAGGATGGCAAGCAGCTCCGCCTGGAATACCGTACAGCAGTCGTGTAACTTAAACTTCTTGGTGGTTGTGATCTTCCCGCCAGGGTCGAAGCACACAAAAGCGGCCCCCACCTTGTCGTCATCCTGCTTACTCCCGTCGGTGAATATCTGTACTGTGTTGTTGCCGACCGCACCGTTGACCTCCTCCTGGTTACAGGAGGTTTTCAACTGAAAAGTGATGCGGTCCGCGGGGTGTAATAACTGATGGATGGGTGTGGGGATCTCGAGGCGGATGTCCTCGGGAAGGAATTGGGTGGTCCCGGAAAGTCGTGTGCTCTCGGCTTGACGAACCTCCTGGATCCTAAGATCCAAGGGGGTGAACTGGGCCAGAGCGAGGGCAGCATTGGTGGAGACTGTGCGGAAGGCCCTTATGGCCTTGATGGCGAATCCGCGTTGTACGCTAGCGAGGAGTTTCCTCGCGTACTTTTTCTCGACCACTTGCCCCCATACACCAGCGGCGTAGGTGATGGTCGGCTCAATCACGTGCTTATAAATTGTGCTGATGTTCTCTGTATGCATCCCCCAGGTGGGTTTTGCATACAGAGACAGCTTCTTAAACACGCGTTGAGCCTTGCCGATGGCGTGGAGCAAGTGGTCGCGAAAAGTCAGTCTCTCGTCCAATACTACCCCTAGGAGCTTGATGTTCCTGGCGAAGGCGATCGGATGCCCGTCCATGACAAGCCTTGCAAGCTTAGCCCCGGGAGTGAACGCGATGGCCTGGGTTTTGGCAGCGCCAAACGTTAGTTTGACGCTCCTCCCCCAGTCCGCGATCTCTCCCAGGACTTTATTGGCGGTTTCCGCAAGTGTGCTCACATCTCCAGCGGAGACAATGAGCAACACATCGTCCGCGTAAGCTTGCAAGTGACATCCAGGAGGCAGCGACCGATCCAGGAGCTCGTCAAGAATTATGTTCCAGAGCACGGGCCCACAAGTGGACCCTTGAATGCACCCTTTGGACATACACTTTGTGACTCTAGCCCCCGCATGATCCAGAGTGACGCTACGTTCAGCGATGTAGCTGAGTATGAGCCCAAAGATGTTAGATGGGCACTCAGTCACTCTGAGTCGATGCAGGAGCGCGGGCCACCAAGCGTTGTCAAAGGCCGCTTTGATGTCTAGGGACACCGCAGCGACAAGGTGCTTCCGTGCTCTGGCCCCCTCGACAAACTCCAGGGCGGTGCGTAGGGCAGCAGTGGTGTTAGTTTGCTCCCTAAAGCCAAACTGATGGGCGTTGGCTTTGCCTATCCTGGATGCCCTGTAGGTGACTCTTTTTATAAAGAGCCGCTCTAACAACTTGCCAAAAACGGGCAGCAGACCGATAGGCCGGAACGCTCCCATGGTGGTATAATCCGACTTGCCGGGTTTGGGAATGATTTTGACGTAGGCCTTCTTCCACTGCCGCGGGAAGTGCCCGAGGGCTAGGCATCTGTTCATAACAGATGTCAGCAACCCCGGGTACTGTTTGGCAAACTTCAGACAGATGTCTGAGGTCAAGCCATCCAGTCCTGGAGCCTTCTTGGGGTTCATAGACCCCAAGTGCTCCAGCACTTCCTCGGCAGTGAAAGGAGGATCCTCGGGAGTATCAGGATGGATGTTGGAGAGGTTTCTTAGGTAGTGGTGGTTGGGCTCGGTGTCCGGGCCGTCGTCGGGGTAGAAATGGTGCAGCAGAGCTGCGGCCGTTTCTTCCCCTTCTTCGGTGAACCGGTCACCGAGCTTTAGTGTAACAGGAGGGCGTCTAGGTGTGGTGTCTTTGAGAAGTCTGTTAGTGAGCGACCACACGTTCTCCCTGGTCTGGAGCTTGCAAAACTCCCTGAAATTCTGTGTTGAGGCGGTCTTAATTTCTTGCGCGTAAAGCGCCTTTAGCGCTCGAAATTCCTCAACCAGGGAGTCCGGCGGACGCCCGCGCCTAGCGGCTGTGTGTAAGCGCCGGTGTAGCAGGATGACTTCTCGCTTTCGCGCCCCCAGTGCGTCGGTCCACCAGGGCGGTCGGTACTTACCTCCGCCCTGTTTAACCGGCATGGAGTCGCGACAAGCGGTGTGTATTATGTGCGTGATCTCATCAATGAGGGCCTCGAGTTCCTC
>AP025395.1:0-20949 GCA_030295005.1 Cephonodes hylas
GCAATTTTATGAAAGTACCTTAAATTAAGTTGTTGCGTTGTAGAGAAAGAAGAACACTTTCTTTTGGTCAGGACCGGCCGAACTATATCTTTTGTTTTATTTCCGCAGGTGGCAATGATCCGCAGTCTTCAACATTACACGAGGGCGTGTAATAGGTCAGGAAGGCCGTGTCGGAGGACGTTATGAGTCGAGTTGATAGTTGATTGCAAGAAGAATGTACAAACCTCATTAGATGTCACTTTCATTATGTTTCTTAAATTGTTTAGTTTTGTATTCTAAATTTGAAAAGCTTGAATGACCAATCAGAGCAGAGGACGCGTAGAAGCACGTTCTAGAGCGGCGTTCTAGGCAGCCATATCTTGACTGGCTGGCAGATGTGTTGCACATTGTTTTGGAGTGATGTTTATCAATTGAGTTGGATTGTGGAGAGTAAATGCAAGATCGGTGCCCTGAACCCGCTGCTCGGTCTTGCTGTCCAATAATTTTGTAATTACGTAATAAAATTGTGAATAACTGTGAACATTGTGTTTTGTGCTCGCATTTGACCCTTATGACGCCCACGAAACTCGCAATCATTAATGAAGATGATAGTGAAAATCATCCTTCTCCGACATATATATCTATACTAATATTATAAAGAGGTATGGTTTGTGAGTTTGTGTGTTTGTGACGTTGTAGAAAGTAAACTCGGGATCTACTGAACCGATTTTAAAAATTATTTTACCATTAGAAAGCTACGTTCTTTGTGAGTGTCATAGGCTATATATTAGTTCGAAAAATGATATATTTTTTTTTTTTGTTGTAGCAGGATTTGCAAAAGTAAGTCGGAGAAAAAACGGGCGAACGAAAGCGTTTTTTGCAAACGCTGCCTTACCCATGGGAGATACATAGTTGAGTCCTAGAGAAAAGTTGTAGAGCTTGATAATGCCTACAAAAAAGTCAGCGGTAGCATATGTCTAACTTTTAGGATTTGTTCACTATAACCTTTTCTATGCTAGCCAAATTTGTTCTTAAATAAAGGATTTTTTGTGAAGGTGTTTTTATAAAGATTATATTAATCCTTATCCAAATAAATGCATTATTTAGTATAAGTATTTAATTTAAAATAAATTTGCCCTTTACATCATTTGATTTCAATGAGTATCTTAGAAGATATCGCAGGTTCAAAATAATGACCAAGCGCGCAAAAATGATTCACAACGCGCCGAACGGCGCTTTACAGTGTCACGTTTAAATAATTTGAGCGATTTGTATAATTTTTGGTATGGGCATAAATAGGCGTCTGGAGAGTGTTGAGTGATATTATGTTGCCTTATCTAGGGTTGGACCTCCTGAAAGACAATATATTTTGGTACCCAATAATAACATTACGTCTAATATTAGTATACAAAGAAGTTTTGAAAAATTAAAATAAACATAATAAGTTCAATTTTAATGATTCCATTTACACACAAAAATAAGCAGTTAAAATATAACCTCTCCTGTTTGCAGTCGGAAAATAAATCATAACAATCAGTGTTTACCTTACCAAAGTGATAATTTAATCATAAGCAAAAAATATTTACTGCCCAACGAAGTGGGCACGGGGCCGCTATTTTTAATATTTGTTGTTGTCGCTTGCAGGCCACTCTGGCACTACAAGCTTGTTGGGCGTGAAACTCTGAATAATCAGAGCGCCGGTGCCCGGTACCCAGCCCGTAGGATATCTTCCCTCGTCAGGAGATTGCCGGTTGTATTTGGGAGCAAATATAATAACGGCAAATAATTGATCATGCCGTTTGTCACTCGCCTAAAAAGCCCTATACGGTCCCCCCGAAGTATCCGGAGTCGTAAATTCCGGAAAATATTTCCGGACGGGGTCGTCACGACAGTGCTGCTTCTATGATTGCAATGTCCTCTTGCCAGAAGCGTTGCTCTTCCGATAGCGCCGTCTTCTTCTTGTAGATCGCTGTTTTGCTTGTAAATCCCCATACATTTTACGATTTCCGCCCGCGCTTAAGTACGTCGCGGCTATCCCGTAGGGAGAGCCCATGCATTTCGAAATCATTTCGTCGCGATTTTTATTATGGTGAGTGACATTTTTGGCTTTTCTTTACAAATTATATAATCATACATACACGTGTTTTATATCTAAAGGTTGTTCTATTTACGCTCTATATATATTATATCAACAACAGCTATACAAGAAATATTTCTATTGACAAAAATGTAAACAAAACAACACTAAAAAAATCTGTAGTTTGTGCGTTTTCCCACGGAGCCAAGTATGAAGTTATCATAATCTCGACTCGGCATTGGGTTAAAAAAACATTAAAGTTGTATAGTCGGTGGTATAAATTTAAATAAAAATAATTTTGAATGCTAATTTGTAATTAATGTTAAATATAAAATAGTGTTCGTGATGAACAAAAGAAAACTTGAGAATATCAATAATATAGTTTATTTTACAAATTGGATACAAAGGTTGTTAGACGTTACGATTGGTATTGTTTGAATGTGAATGAAGGAAAGAAGTGCGTGGCGTGCGTAAGTGGCTGGAGAGTGAAGCTTGTGTGACGTACTGAGGCGTGATTGGTCGAGAATTAAATGCATAATAAAACGCGCTAAAAAGCCAGTTCAGTAAGGTCGACGTTCGGGAATCCGGCGTCGACAAATAGTATGTACAAAATTTGATGTTAATAAAGGCTGACTAAGTTTTTCAGTAGCTCATGTTTGCATTCAAGACCTAAGCATGTACGCATGTTCGTATACTTGCATATGCTTTTAACTATGTGCATGTGGTTGGATGTATTAGGAATGATAGAAGACGTTAATTCTTCAGTATACATACAGCCACATACATAGACACACATCATACGTCGAGTCGCTTGGTCGTGTCAAGCGTCCCATGTTGCGCGCGACAGCGCGTTTTATGTCGCGCGCGATAGCGCGTCCCATGTCTCGCGCAACAGCGCATCCCACAGCGCGCTCAACGCGACCAATGTGGCGCGCGATAGCGCGCCCGGCGCGTCCCATGTGGCGCGCGACAGCGCGCTCGGCGCGTCCCATGTGGCGCGCGACAGCGCGCCCGGCGCGTCCCATGTGGCGCGCGACAACGCGCCCGGCGCGTCCCATGTGGCGCGCGACAGCGCGCCCGGCGCGTCTAATGTGGCGCGCGACAGCGCGCCCGGGGCGCCCGGCGCGTCCCATGTGGCGCGCGACAGCGCGCCCGGCGCGTCCAATGTGGCGCGCGACAGCGCGCCCGGCGCGTCCCATGTGGTGCGCGACAGCGCGCCCAACGCGACCAATGTGGCGCGCGACAGCGCGTCCCATGTCGCGCGCGTCAGCGCGCCCATGTCGCGCGCGATAGCGCGCCCATGTCGCGCGCGACTGCGCGCCCGGCGCGTCCCATGTTGCGCGCGACAGCGCTCCCGACGCGTCCCATGTCGCGCGCGACAGCGCGCCCGGTGCGTCCCATGTCGCGCGCGACAGCGCTCCCGACGCGTCCCATGTCGCGCGCGACGGCGCGTCCGACGCGTCCCATGTCGCGCGCGACGGCGCGTCCGACGCGTCCCATGTCGCGCGCGACGGCGCGCCCGACGCGTCCCATGTCGCGCGCGACGGCGCGCCCGACGCGTCCCATGCCGCGCGCGACGGCGCGCCCATCGCGTCCCATGTCGCGCGCGACAGCGCGCCCGGCGCGTCGAATGTCGCGCGCGACAGCGCCCTCGTCGCGTCCCATGTGGCGCGCGGAAATGCACCCTACTCAACCCCCTATCAGGCACAAGCTAAAGCACCCAAGCATGGGTGCCCCAGCGCGCCTCCGCTTGTGCACGCGCACGCTCACCGTACACGTGCACAAGCTGCGTCAATTAAGATCTTGACGCGTATTGGCTCTGAAAAGTGCCTTTTGAAGGTGTAGGAATAGCTCATCGGCAGTTTCAAAGAATAATTCGATCTGAATTCTGCCGATGATGCTAAGCTATCCCCACGAAATCTTCGTTTCTTCATGATGTTCCACCGTTATTTCCATTTCGAACAGTCTTCGCATCGATGACTAAGTAGCAGCAATTCTTGCACTCCATTTCTTCCATTCTTCATATAGCTCGAGACTCTTCAGTTCTTCGGAGATCCACAGCTAATTGCATATGAATTGATTATTAACACAACGGCTATACCGTAAGGAGATCCAGATTAATTAACATAATTTTAATTACATTTTTACTATCTTCATCACATTTTTTGATTAATATCTATTTGATTTTAAATGATATTTTCAATTATTGTATATATTTAAATAAAGCTAAATGTGCTCTAAAAAATGGTATATGAAATATAATGTTAAACATAATAATTCAAAAGATTTTTATAAAATTATCAAAAAAATCGCACTTGCCACCGCTTTGAATGTCTTTTAAATTGGATTTTCGGACAAAAGACTTAGTTAATCTTGGTCAAATTCTTAGGCTCGTTATGAAATTACGATGGGCTTAAAATCCTATCCTTTTTGAGTAGTAAAATGTTTTATTTTTGCAACATTCATCTCATCATCCTCCATGAGAAGCTCAGGTTTCGTTAAACGTGGGCATTATGCATTATTATTTTAGTATGCATGTACATCATATATAAATATATATATATACGTAAATGATTTATTTATTTATTCATTGTAAATAATTTAATATTGTATTTATTATTGTAGTAGTTTCAATTATAGTAGACAAATAATTATCAAGTGAATTATATTGCGGCCCTGAAAAGCGCCTTTTGATTTTGTGTCACATGGCATTCAGCGTCTGTGAACAGTGAACACCGCGACAGCGGCGGCGACAACAAAACACCCAGTGACTGTCGTTCGGCGATCCGTCGTTTGGCGCGCAGGGGCGGCGTGAAGCGTATCTCCGGTTTGATCTATGAAGAGACTCGCGGTGTGCTCAAAGTGTTCCTCGAGAACGTCATTCGTGACGCCGTCACCTACACCGAGCACGCGAAGAGGAAGACCGTCACCGCTATGGACGTCGTGTACGCCCTGAAACGTCAGGGACGCACCCTGTACGGTTTCGGCGGCTAAACCGGCGCGTATCCACCGAACAATTCATAGAATACGATGATACTTGTCGTCGTATTCTAATTCGTCGTCACAAACGCAAACGCGCCGCATTCATACATTCATCCATTCGCCTCGCTCGCTCGCTCGCACGCTTGTCGTGCGATGCGATGTGATGTGCGGTGTGGATGGTGTTGTGTTTTGTGCGTGTGTTGTGTAACGTGATGACGATTTATGTACCCAAAAGGCCCTTTTCAGGGCCGCATATATTTCCTCAATTATACATATACCTATGAATTATACCTGCGTTACATACAATCAATCGCTAATGTTTTTAAAAAATAAATGAAACACATAAAACTACACACGGAATCATTAATGATACACGTGTGTTTCAATTCCTCTCTTCATATTATGTGTACTTATACTTTATGCTCATTATGTCCAACGAAACTTACATTCAACAGCGACAATTATGTGAGAACAACATTGATACATACCTACCTATATATACATGTACATGTATATACTTATACATATTTGTATGAAAATAGTCACTCTCATGTGCATCTTGGTGAAATAATCGCAATCTTATCATGCGAGTTTCATGTATAATATTTATCTCAAAAAATACAATGTTAATACATATTTATAATATTGTGGTGTGTTTTCGAATGCAAGACACGCCGGTCTATATAACTAATATCCGTTCGGACGTACATTATGCAGAGCTGACGATATGAAATCAGAACCTAATATACCGTCTATATAAACCTAGTTAGACGTTGTATAGTGACTGTTAATAAACTGTGATATAAAAAAAAAAGAAAAAGAAACATTGTCTACGAATTGAATAATATTCTTATACAGAAAAATAATCATAATGGATATAATAATATGACATAGGCCCCGTGTACCGCTTGCGTTTGTTGTTAATGCGTATTACGTGTCATGTTTAAACATGTTTTGTTGTATTTATTGTTGTTAATATTGAGAAATTGTATCGTTCTTATAGTATTGAAATGTAATTTAGAAATAATTTTTCATAAACACAAACACGTCTCAGAATAGAGCCGCACATTTGGTGTGTTTGATTCTAGATGTGAAGTTGAATGTTGTGTTTTACCACCGTTCCAAATGTGCGCCGTTATAATGGTCGTAAATGTTGTTCACATGTTAAATTTTTGTGTATTGTGTAAGCTTATGCATGTCGCCATTTATTTGAGCAACATTAATTATGGAATAATAAGGTTTTATAGAGAAAAATAACTTTTAAACAATACTCGACTCCAACAGGTTAGTGAGCGGCGAAAATAAACAACGTTCCGGCGGGAACGGGCAAAGTTTCCGTAAATTTATTGTTAAATATACGTTCCTCGTTTCATGGGGAATGTGAAAACAGCTTAATAATTGTGTTGAATTAAACAAAATATTGTAAAAATTGATATTAATCAGATTGATGTTAGTGAAAAGTTCGAAGTGTTCGTACGTGAAAATGTCTCGCGCCGCCGAGGCTCTCCTTACGGTATAGCCGCGAGTCAGGTAATGAAATTTTCGTACCGCCTAGTGGCGACATCTGACGTCGTGTGTGAATTCGGTTTAACTCGGTGAACATTACGCGTTAAATCAATCATCAATTTACACAATCATAGTTACTACTCTCGAGTGTTAACAACAAATCAAGGGAAAAGAAAACAATAATCATGGCCGACACAGCAGTTGCAACAGAAACTCCAGCCCCGGCTACCCCAGCCAAGAAACCGGCAAAGGCGTCCGCGGCCAGCGGCGGAGCCGCAGCGAAGAAGCCAAAGGCGAAACCCACTCATCCGAAGACATCGGAAATGGTCAACAACGCGATAAAAGAGCTGAAAGAGCGCAGCGGATCGTCGTTACAGGCTATCAAGAAATACATCGCTGCTCAATACAAAGTGGACGCTGAGAAACTTGCACCGTTCATAAGGAGATACCTGAAGAGCGCCGTCGAATCTGGCACTTTGATACAGACTAAAGGTAAGGGCGCGTCCGGTTCGTTCAAACTGGAATCGAAATCGTCCGCTTCGAAGAAGCCCGCTGGCGCTGTCGGTGCCGGCAGGAAGGCGGGCGCGAAGGGAGCCGCGGCGAACGAGTCCGCCGTTTCGGCCGGTGGGAAATCGAAAAAGGCGTCCGCCTCATCCGCCGGCGGCAGATCGAAGAAAGCGGCCGGCGGTGCTTCCGCTTCGGCCTCTGCGTCCGCCGCTTCGCCTGCGAAATCTAAACCGTCCGCAGCGACGAGGGACAAGAAAGCCGCTGCCGCCAAAAAGAAGCCCGCGGCTGCGAAGAAATCCGCAGCGCAAGCTAAAGCGAAGAGCGCCGCCGCACCGAAGGCTAAGAAGACCGCCAAACCGCCCACCAAGAAGCCGAAAGCTCCCAAACCGAAGAAGGCTGCCGCGCCCGCGGCCAAGACCGCCAAGCCGGCCGCCAAGAAAACCTCGGCTGCTAAGAAGTGAGTGCACGACGCGCTTTGTGCACATGCGCGAATTGTCGTCGTTGCACGCAGTTACGTCCTCGTTGCCGTCGCCGCTGTTTGTCATAATGATTTGTGCCGGTGTCGTCGGTGTTCACAACAACGCACTTCAACACGAACACCACCACAGCCACCACCATACCGGCATCGACATCGACGACGACGACGACCACGACGAGGAAGTTGACGACGTTGATTTACGACGATGACGAAGAAATGTTGCTAGCGCACCGTACCGTGTGCCGCGTTCACGGCGCATCCGTGTCCGTGTGCGCGTGCAATCATAACAGACAACAGCCCTTTTCAGGGCTAACAAAAATTTCCCATACTATTCTACATTATTTTATTTTTTTTTTTGTGTGTGTTGTTTATTTTAGTGTTATGCGTAATTTACCTAACCTAAACTGACGAAAAGAAAAAAAAAAAAAAAAAAAAAAAAAACCCCGAGACTCGAACCCGCTACCTCCCGTCCGTCCAATTATCCTATCCGCTGCATAATATTCGTTCGTATTCACCAAGAACGTGAAACGTAAAACGCAGACGCAAACGCACGCGCGCACTCTCCCGCCAAAATTTTAACAATTTCTTTTCTAACAACCACGACGAATGCGTAAAAATAATTACAAATTAAACAATAACCAACATCGCGGCTCGCTCTCGCTAACGCAATTCTTCTCTACATAACAATAATCTACTCGCTCGCTCGGTGTACGTGTACAGGTGCATATCCTCCACGTATGGCCCGACTGCCCGACACTCTAAAGGGCCTGACTCCTACTAATTTTTATTATAACAACTTATAATTAGGTATGTCTCTACATGTACCTATTTATTATAAATGGCTATCTATTTTGTTTTAATATCGTACTATCAGATACAGCTATCTAGTTATCTAGCTACAGGTCTACAGGTCTACAGGTCTACCTTGATATATTTCTTAATATAACTCTTTTTTAAATAATAATATAATATCTACATTACATATGTTATGTATAATATACACATATATAATATGTGTGTATGTATTTACATTTATCATCATCATACAGCACATACCTATTTTCATATCATTCCGGGCGCATCACACAGTCACCATCGCCACATCAGAACACCATCAACACCACCACCACCGCCGCCGCCGACGCGCGGCCACCACATAATGGCGTGCAACTGCAATGTGCATCGCCATTTCGCGCCTTTTCGCGCCTTTTCGCGCCTTCGCGCCATTTTCTTCTGATCCTCTTCATCATAACCTCACAATGACAGACAAGGACGGACGATGTTGCGGCCGCGGGATGCGGGCCGCGCGGCGAGGGGCGAGGTGAGAGCGAGCGACCGCTCCTGATTGGCCGCTTTCCCAGCTGTCGTCAGTTCTCCCGCTGAACGCACGCGCGCCGATTTGTCCTATAAATATTACGAGAACTGTGTTATGGACTTCATTGTAAACCAAACACTCGCCGTTCACGAGACGCGTTGCAAAGCGCGCCTTGTGAATACAACTTATTTCGTGTGTTTGTTGTTCGCCACCGTTAATTCATCATGTCCGGCCGTGGTAAAGGAGGCAAAGTCAAGGGAAAGGTGAAGTCCCGCTCGAACCGCGCCGGTCTTCAGTTCCCCGTCGGACGTATACACAGATTGTTGCGTAATGGCAATTACGCAGAACGCGTCGGCGCCGGAGCTCCCGTGTATCTCGCAGCCGTGATGGAATATCTGGCCGCCGAAGTTCTCGAGTTGGCCGGCAACGCAGCGAGGGACAACAAAAAGACCAGAATCATCCCCAGACATCTGCAGTTGGCCATCAGGAACGACGAGGAGTTGAACAAGCTCCTCTCCGGCGTCACCATCGCACAGGGCGGCGTGTTGCCAAACATTCAAGCCGTGCTGCTGCCCAAGAAGACCGAGAAGAAAGCCTAATGACAAACGCGAGCGACTGCAAAGTCACAACGACGACGTCGTCGCCGCCGCTGTCGCGGTGTTCACAGACGCTGTACGCGATGTGACACAAAACCAAAAGGCCCTTTTCAGGGCCGCAATATAATTCACTTATTAAATATTTCTCTACTACAACTGAAACACACCACTGCAACTGCAATAATATTACAATACATATTGAATGAATGAATAAATAAATCATTAACGTGTACGTATTATTTTGTATACGTGCATACGGCATTTAGGCCACGTTTAACGAAATCAGAGCTTCACGTCAAGTACTACCAAAGTTTGCTACCAAACATGCATACATACGCATGGACCTAGCGGAAACTGGGGGATGAATGGAAAGAAAAATAGATAAATAAAATAATAACTCACTATGTAGGGAAATATATTTAGAATGTCGCCATTTTATATTGATTTATCATTAATTTGCTATCGCCCCTCGCTTAGTGCGTTACGTTTATTTGTTTGCATGCAGTGTCTAAATGTTGATAATTAAGAATTAATCAATTGAGAGGAAAAAAAAAAAATAAATAAATAAAAAATAATAATAATAATTTAGTGCCTACCGAATGTGTTACGCGTGCGTACCTGACCCTCCGCGGAACCGCGTCCGTTACGCGCTCTTCTCTGATTGGTCCGCGCTCGCGACCCGCGTCGGGTGCACTAGTCATGTATAGCGAGCGCGTATTTCGATACTTAAACCCGGTCGTGTTTGGTTGCGAGTTTTGAGCAGCAGCAGCAAGCACGTCCAGTGCGCACGGTTCCGCTCCCGCTTAGTGTTTCGTGTTCGCTCGCAATATTGCGGTTGGGAGCCGTTTCTATGAACGGTTCCTTTGACCAGCATATTGCTAGAGCCTGTGCGTGCACTAGTGCAGTGATTGTGAAACCCAGTGTTAGTGATAGTGAAGGTGTGATTGTGTGGGACACACGGAATTAATTTTCGATTATTTTCGTGTGTCACAGGTAAGTCACGCCTGACGTCGGTCGAGGGAAATACCTCTGCGGCAGCCTGGCAGGCGTCTAACGACGCATGCCGGCGGACCGCGGCGGTCGTACCCCGACCGCGATGAAAGCCGTGGCAGACGGCCCTCGGCGAGACCGGCCCGCCGGTTCCGCCGAGGGACAGAGCTCGGCCTCGCCCCCAACCATCCCGAGCCTTCTACTCGGGATGAGCGCCCCGCCTCCTCAAGGCACCCCCGTCGATGGTTGCACTCTTGCATCCATCAAACTCCCCTACCGTTTCGCGGAGTTCTCGCCGTCATCCCCGGCTGAGAATACCGATGAGACCGAATCACTCCCCCCAACCCAAGTCCCAATGGAGGTCACGGTCCAGAGTAACCGTAGGCCTAGAAGCCCTAGCAGCGGTCGAGATAGTGACGCCTCCCGTCACTCTCCCGCTCGCTCTCCCAACTACGCCGAGGCGGTCAAACGCCAAAAAACGGCTGAAACGGCAGTCCCTTCCGCTAATACATCTAGCGCACCAACCACAACACCCAAGAAGGGGGTTCGATACCCCCCTCTTATAGTAGAATCTTTCCCAAACTGGGCAGTGCATTGTAAGGCACTGAAGGCAAAACTTGGGTTCGCCCCCAATGTCCACATCTTCGGACAAAAGGGATTCAAATTTACCCCCAAATCTGAAGACGAATATCGCGTGGTACAGAGGTACCTCAGCGATATCGAAAAGAAAGAGAGAATCTCCTGGTTCTCCTACTCCCTCCCTTGCGAGCGCAGTGTCAAAACTGCGCTCCGCGGTATCCCAGGAGATACCGACCGATCCCTCATAGAATCGGAGCTAGAGGACCTAGGGTTCTCGCCCGATTACATCCGCCCCATCAAAGGACGCCAAGGCCGACCAGGCAACATCTTCCTGGTCGTGTTCAAAAGAACTCCCAACATTGGTGAAATTTATAAAGTCACTGAACTATTGTCCCTTCCCAATGTCAGGTTTGAACTGTGGCGCGGCAAGAAAGGTCCCGCGCAGTGCCACAGATGCCAGCAGTTCCGGCACTCGAGCCATCAGTGCCACCGATTGCCGGCCTGCGTACGCTGCGGAGAGCAGCACTCGGCCCGGGACTGTCCACGTCCCCGGGAGGAGCCCGCCACCTGCGCCAACTGCAAAGGCGCCCACCCTGCAAACCACAGCGCTTGCCCCGTGTTCCGTAGGGAGGCTCGGAACAAACGGGCAGGCGCCGTGGCCCTGTCCACGCGTCCCTCAACTATAGAGGGGACTAGTGGGTCGCCAAACTTAATGGCACCCGCTAACCCTGGTAAAACCAGAGGGAAGAGGACCCGCAGAAGGAAGGGGAAAAAGGGCAAACCTGCCCCCGAACCCTCCCCCTCTGCTGTTCCTGTTCCCTCAACACCTACCCATCCCATCCCAGCCATCATTCCACAAACCGCGGCGAGGCCCGCCCCAGCAGCGGTACCAGCGAGGCAGGACAAGAAGAAGGAGAAGCAACACCAGGAGCGGACCTCCGCCGCGGTCCCTCCTCCCTCCGCAACAAAACCCGTCCCGCCTCCCACACACCACACCACACAACACACCGCCACTGCCGCCCCCAGAGCGCAAGAGAAAATGTTCTCGTACGAGGATGTAGTACGCATCCTGTACAACATTCTGGGCGCGGCAAAGGACGGAGGGGACATCACAGCCGTGGTGTTCTCTTCACTAACACAAATTAGCGCCCCGCTGTTCAATGGAGGGTCTTAGGATCTTAAATTGGAACGCCGACGGGCTGCGCCATAAAACGACGCTATTAATCCACATTTTACGTTCACAGGATATCGACGTGGCTCTGATAAACGAGACCCATCTGAGGCCCTCCGTGAGGTGCAAGCTCGCTGGGTACATCGTTTATCGCCAGGACGAGATCACGCCACAGAACCAGGCCTACCGTGGACTGCTGGTAGCAGTCAAACGCAGAATCCTGCAGCAGCCTCTCCCGCAACTGCAGCTCAAATCACTCTATGGTTTGGGCGTGGAAGTTTGTGTCAACGGCAATCCGCTAAGACTATTTGCGGCGTATAAACCGCCACAAACGGCCTTGGACGCGTCCGATGTACGGGCCATGCTCAACTCGACGCTTCCCACGCTGATTGCCGGTGACATAAACGCTTCACATCCTTCTTGGGATCCCGCAGGAAAGGGGAACGCTGCCGGCAGGACACTCTACGCAGACTCCCAGGCGCGTGGATACGATGTTGACGGACCACCAGCGCCGACCATATATCCGCGTACTTCTCCATGGTCGGCGCACGTCCTCGACATCGTCATCCACCGCGATCTCCACAGCTTTCCTACACAGGAGGTGCTCAACGACCACACAGGGTCGGATCACCAACCCATTGTGATCGTGGTACCTGGCCAACCGGCAAGATCGAATCCACCAAGAGCTCGCTTCTCAGTTAACTGGGACAAATTTGTTTCAGACCTGAAGGAGCACACGCCAACACGACCAGTGAACAGCGCTGAAGACGTCGACCGCCTTACGGACGAGTTCACGGAGCGAATCTCGCACGCCCTCGAAACTGCAAAAACACCGCAGTCTGCAGTGGCACACTCCTACGAACTCCCCCGTTACATACGGGACCTCATCAGGGAGAAAAGAAAACTCAGGGCTCGATGGCAACACACCCTGTGTCCACAACTTAAGACCAAGTTAAATCGTCTTTCAGAAGCCGTGAAAGCAGAGCTGGAGGCCTACCGGACAGACAGCTGGAACACTCACCTGGACTCCGTTTCAGGAGACTGGGCCGGCATCCACCGCCTGTGCCGTCAGGTTACAAACACTCCGGAACCAGTTCGACCACTGATGCACCCGGATGGCACGCCGAGATATCGTGCGGAGGACCGCGCCGAAATCTTCGCGAGCCATCTGGAGCAACAGTTCCAACTGAATCCGACTGACCATCCGGGTCACGAGACAGAGGTAACCAAACACCTTGAAGACATCCTATCCACTCCCTTGTCCCGAGAAGAAGACCCGATCTTCTTTTCACCTTCCCAAGTGCACAGGATGATCCTCCGGACGAAACCGAGGAAGGCACCCGGAGCGGACGGTATCCCGAACAGTGCTCTGCGCAGACTCCCGCTGAAAGCAGTGGCAGCTCTGACACGCCTGTTCAATGGTATCGTACGCACGGGCCACTTTCCGCAACGGTGGAAATCCGGAAGGGTAATCATGTTGCACAAACCGAACAAAAGCTCTCTGAAGCCAGAGGGCTACCGCCCCATCACACTCCTCCCCACCATCTCCAAGGTGTTTGAGAGACT
The DNA here is from genome assembly GCA_030295005.1 of Cephonodes hylas. Lineage (NCBI taxonomy): Eukaryota > Metazoa > Arthropoda > Insecta > Lepidoptera > Sphingidae > Cephonodes > Cephonodes hylas. The sequence goes on from AP025395.1 coordinate 13,747, forward strand.
GCTTCTTACACACATAACACCCGTGTTAACTCCACGCCCGGAACAGTTCGGATTCAGGTCAGAACACAGTACCACTCTCCAATTGACGAGGGTATTGCACGATTTCACATCTGTGCGAAACAGATATGAAAACACCGTTGCAGTATTCTTGGACATGGAGAAGGCGTTCGACAGAGTCTGGCACCAAGGCTTACTGTACAAGCTCGCAATGTCAGATCTGTCGAAACGAATTCTGCTAATAATTGCTTCCTTTTTAAAAGACAGATACTTCAAGGTCTTGGTTGAGGGATCTCTCTCCCAGGAGCGTCCCGTGGCTGCCGGGGTACCACAAGGCAGTTGCCTGTCGCCAGTGCTCTACGCACTTTACACAGACGACATTCCGGTGCGCGACGGCGTAAAGCTGGCGCTGTACGCCGATGATGTCGCTTATTACGCTTCCTCTTTACAGGCCAAAGGAGCAGCAAACAAGGTGCAGCAGAACCTCGACGACCTACCGGAGTGGCTGTCCAAGTGGCGGCTAGCAGTGAACGTCGAGAAAACGCAGGCCCTACTGATAAAGAGGCCCAAAAACCGGAAGATCACCCCCCCGCTACTCAAGTTACGCGGGCATCCCATCCAATGGACCACCAAGGCTAAGTACCTCGGAGTCACTATTGACAGGCGCCTTACCATGGCTCCCCATGTTAAGGCGACTGCCAATAGCGCCAGAGCCGCAGCGGCGAAGCTTCGCCCTGTGCTCTCCTCTGTGCTTCCACTCGCTGTAAAGGTGAACATATACAAGACGTATGTGCGCTCGCGGTTAACGTATGCCACGCCCGCGTGGTTTGCGTTGGCCAGCGAGAATGGCAAGAAGACCTTGCGGTCTGTCCAATCTGCGGCACTCCGCAAGGTAGTCAATGCCCCGCGCTACGTCCGTAATGCCACCATTCAGCGAGACTTGCGCATGGAAAGCCTGGACGACTTCGTCGCTCGTCTCTCGTCCACGATGTTCGCACGTGCAGACGCGTCAAACTGGACTCACATCCAGAACTTGGCGCCTCTGCACTCGCGACCACCGGACGGCAGACCCCTCCCACGTGACCTCCTCGCGGACAATAACTAATCCGCGCTCCCCACCCATATCCACCAACTAATTTTTGTTACTTTCTGTTTCAGGATTGGTTAGGACACAGTTAGGTTTAGGCTCACCGTAGGGTTAGACCACCTATCTCCTTGCAGAGCCCGGTGACCGCTATAAAAGTGTTGTCGGGAGTTTCTTGCCGCTTCTTCTCCCCGACCATAACACATTCCGAAGCGGTGTAGACGGCCAAATAGCAGGAACCCGGAGCTCTCGGTCTTATAGCACCGCCGCCAACGACTTCATCGAAGGCGTACCCCACTCCCCTAGCTTCTAATACAGCCGCGGAACGCTGACTAGCAGCAACCGCAAGTCCCAAGATAGGATAGCAATGCACAAGTCCTCCAGTGACGATATGTTTCTAGTGACCGCGAACGCCCTGCGTCCAACAACGCGGCGAACGCGGTCCTCCGCTTCCATTTTTCTGTCCACCCGGGTGGACAACTCCAAGGATCGACTCCGTATTCACGGGTCGCACAGCATCCACGACAAAGGGGCCCAGCGCCTCGGTTCTCGTATCCACCACAGGACTCTCTTGTAGCAGAGGGCTCTGTGAGTGAAGTCCAGCGATTGGATTGCGATAGCAATTACGCACCGCTCAGCGCTCCGTCACTGAACGACTTGTGTATTGTTATTAACTAGCGACACTAAACCGTAGTCAACATGCCGCCCAAGACCAGTGGTAAAGCCGCCAAGAAATCCGGCAAAGCTCAGAAGAACATCTCCAAGACAGACAAGAAAAAGAAGAAGCACAAGAGGAAGGAGAGTTACGCGATTTACATTTACAAGGTGCTCAAGCAGGTCCATCCTGACACCGGTATCTCCAGCAAGGCGATGTCCATCATGAACTCGTTCGTGAACGACATTTTCGAACGCATCGCCGCCGAAGCTTCACGTCTGGCGCACTACAACAAGCGTTCGACGATCACTTCGAGGGAGGTGCAGACGTCCGTGAGACTGCTGCTGCCCGGTGAACTCGCCAAGCACGCTGTCAGCGAGGGCACCAAGGCGGTCACCAAATACACCAGCTCCAAGTGAACGGCGTTGCTAGGCACCGTTCGATCCTCGGTGTGTTCGCATTTGTTGCATACGCAATATAAATACGACACCCGTGTTAAAACCGAAAAGGCCCTTTTCAGGGCCACAATATATTTCACTATTCACTATTTACTACCCATACATACTATGTTATATCGTCGTCATTATTCTGAGACGCACCAACGCAATATTATTATACTAATGATCAAATAAAACTAATAATAATAATAAATAAACAATCCCTTACATACTACAACTAATTAACTTTCAACCACAGTCAACACTTGCAATGCACAGGGGTACGATGATACCTATAATATTATGTCAAATTTACGATGTTCAAGTAGGATATCAATAGTGTTCGTAAATTTACAATTATTGCAATGGATCTACAGATTCATGAAAACACATTTGATTAATCATTCATATACACATATTATATTATGATGACGGTGAAAACATAACGAGAGAGAGAAAGAAATAGATGAAAAATTAAAATAAACGACAGACAGAGAGAGCGAGATCCGACAGAAAGAGACGGGGATATATATATAAAGGTGGAATTTCATATAAAGAGCCGCCATTGGTCGCGAGTGTTTTTAGTCTCATTCGGAGTGTCGAGCGTGCAGCACTTGCCGCGCATACACACCTATTTATCGAGCATCGCTTATTGTCGTCGTTAGAAGAATTTCTTCGCAGTCATGGCGCGCACAAAACAGACCGCCCGAAAGTCCACCGGTGGCAAAGCGCCACGTAAACAACTCGCCACCAAAGCGGCGCGCAAGAGCGCACCCGCCACCGGAGGCGTGAAGAAGCCCCATCGTTACAGGCCCGGTACGGTGGCCCTTCGTGAGATTCGTCGCTACCAGAAGAGTACCGAATTGTTGATCCGCAAGTTGCCGTTCCAGCGTTTGGTGCGTGAGATCGCTCAAGATTTCAAGACCGATCTGCGCTTCCAGAGCTCCGCCGTGATGGCGTTGCAGGAGGCGAGCGAGGCGTATCTGGTCGGTCTCTTCGAAGACACCAACCTTTGCGCCATTCACGCGAAACGCGTCACCATCATGCCTAAAGACATACAGTTGGCGCGCAGGATCCGAGGCGAACGAGCGTAATGAGTGCGCCGTGCGAAAGCTCGCGTACATGCGCTTGCGCGAATCGATCGCGTTCATCATAAATAAAAGGCCCTTTTCAGGGCCGCATATATTTCACGAATTCTGAATCGATTTTAATAACACAAATATAAACAATTACAATTAAATTACACCATCTGCTCTCCTACTACTCCTACTACCATCACCTAGCTCCGATGAAAGATTCAATCTAACTCATCCGGGGGGGAGTTCAAAGAGATCAAATAACATATTGTAAAACATACAAAATGACAACGGTCAAGTCAATTATTGCTTTATATTATCGCATATTGGTTCTGAGTACATACATGTCATTCGTGTTAAAGACGATGTTCTTGAAAGACTGGGTTTGTAGGTTATTAAAGTTGGCATGTAATAGTAAATAATAATTACTAAGAAAAGTTATTTTTATATAAATTAAAAACAAAAAAAACAAAATTAATAAATCCAGTCTAATCACAAAATGGACGACACACACCCCCCCCCCCCCCCCCCCCCCCCGGTTAGAGCAGCGCAGCGCGCGCGCGCGCACTCGTTCTTTGTTATTGCTACGGCCGCAGCCAGCCCGTCCCGCGTCTCGTACGTTCGCCCCGCCCGCTGAGCCCGTGCTGTTGTATAAATTGAACCGTTTGTATAACGTGGAACGCACAGTTGAAGACGACGTCGCTCCGTTCGTACGCTCCGCGTTAGTAGTATTATACACACCGCTGCAAGATGACAGGTCGCGGCAAGGGAGGCAAAGGTCTCGGAAAAGGTGGCGCGAAGCGTCACAGGAAAGTTCTACGTGACAACATCCAGGGTATCACCAAGCCGGCGATCCGTCGTTTGGCGCGCAGGGGCGGCGTGAAGCGTATCTCCGGTTTGATCTATGAAGAGACTCGCGGTGTGCTCAAAGTGTTCCTCGAGAACGTCATTCGTGACGCCGTCACCTACACCGAGCACGCGAAGAGGAAGACCGTCACCGCTATGGACGTCGTGTACGCCCTGAAACGTCAGGGACGCACCCTGTACGGTTTCGGCGGCTAAACCGGCGCGTATCCACCGAACAATTCATAGAATACGATGATACTTGTCGTCGTATTCTAATTCGTCGTCACAAACGCAAACGCGCCGCATTCATACATTCATCCATTCGCCTCGCTCGCTCGCTCGCACGCTTGTCGTGCGATGCGATGTGATGTGCGGTGTGGATGGTGTTGTGTTTTGTGCGTGTGTTGTGTAACGTGATGACGATTTATGTACCCAAAAGGCCCTTTTCAGGGCCGCATATATTTCCTCAATTATACATATACCTATGAATTATACCTGCGTTACATACAATCAATCGCTAATGTTTTTAAAAAATAAATGAAACACATAAAACTACACACGGAATCATTAATGATACACGTGTGTTTCAATTCCTCTCTTCATATTATGTGTACTTATACTTTATGCTCATTATGTCCAACGAAACTTACATTCAACAGCGACAATTATGTGAGAACAACATTGATACATACCTACCTATATATACATGTACATGTATATACTTATACATATTTGTATGAAAATAGTCACTCTCATGTGCATCTTGGTGAAATAATCGCAATCTTATCATGCGAGTTTCATGTATAATATTTATCTCAAAAAATACAATGTTAATACATATTTATAATATTGTGGTGTGTTTTCGAATGCAAGACACGCCGGTCTATATAACTAATATCCGTTCGGACGTACATTATGCAGAGCTGACGATATGAAATCAGAACCTAATATACCGTCTATATAAACCTAGTTAGACGTTGTATAGTGACTGTTAATAAACTGTGATATAAAAAAAAAAGAAAAAGAAACATTGTCTACGAATTGAATAATATTCTTATACAGAAAAATAATCATAATGGATATAATAATATGACATAGGCCCCGTGTACCGCTTGCGTTTGTTGTTAATGCGTATTACGTGTCATGTTTAAACATGTTTTGTTGTATTTATTGTTGTTAATATTGAGAAATTGTATCGTTCTTATAGTATTGAAATGTAATTTAGAAATAATTTTTCATAAACACAAACACGTCTCAGAATAGAGCCGCACATTTGGTGTGTTTGATTCTAGATGTGAAGTTGAATGTTGTGTTTTACCACCGTTCCAAATGTGCGCCGTTATAATGGTCGTAAATGTTGTTCACATGTTAAATTTTTGTGTATTGTGTAAGCTTATGCATGTCGCCATTTATTTGAGCAACATTAATTATGGAATAATAAGGTTTTATAGAGAAAAATAACTTTTAAACAATACTCGACTCCAACAGGTTAGTGAGCGGCGAAAATAAACAACGTTCCGGCGGGAACGGGCAAAGTTTCCGTAAATTTATTGTTAAATATACGTTCCTCGTTTCATGGGGAATGTGAAAACAGCTTAATAATTGTGTTGAATTAAACAAAATATTGTAAAAATTGATATTAATCAGATTGATGTTAGTGAAAAGTTCGAAGTGTTCGTACGTGAAAATGTCTCGCGCCGCCGAGGCTCTCCTTACGGTATAGCCGCGAGTCAGGTAATGAAATTTTCGTACCGCCTAGTGGCGACATCTGACGTCGTGTGTGAATTCGGTTTAACTCGGTGAACATTACGCGTTAAATCAATCATCAATTTACACAATCATAGTTACTACTCTCGAGTGTTAACAACAAATCAAGGGAAAAGAAAACAATAATCATGGCCGACACAGCAGTTGCAACAGAAACTCCAGCCCCGGCTACCCCAGCCAAGAAACCGGCAAAGGCGTCCGCGGCCAGCGGCGGAGCCGCAGCGAAGAAGCCAAAGGCGAAACCCACTCATCCGAAGACATCGGAAATGGTCAACAACGCGATAAAAGAGCTGAAAGAGCGCAGCGGATCGTCGTTACAGGCTATCAAGAAATACATCGCTGCTCAATACAAAGTGGACGCTGAGAAACTTGCACCGTTCATAAGGAGATACCTGAAGAGCGCCGTCGAATCTGGCACTTTGATACAGACTAAAGGTAAGGGCGCGTCCGGTTCGTTCAAACTGGAATCGAAATCGTCCGCTTCGAAGAAGCCCGCTGGCGCTGTCGGTGCCGGCAGGAAGGCGGGCGCGAAGGGAGCCGCGGCGAACGAGTCCGCCGTTTCGGCCGGTGGGAAATCGAAAAAGGCGTCCGCCTCATCCGCCGGCGGCAGATCGAAGAAAGCGGCCGGCGGTGCTTCCGCTTCGGCCTCTGCGTCCGCCGCTTCGCCTGCGAAATCTAAACCGTCCGCAGCGACGAGGGACAAGAAAGCCGCTGCCGCCAAAAAGAAGCCCGCGGCTGCGAAGAAATCCGCAGCGCAAGCTAAAGCGAAGAGCGCCGCCGCACCGAAGGCTAAGAAGACCGCCAAACCGCCCACCAAGAAGCCGAAAGCTCCCAAACCGAAGAAGGCTGCCGCGCCCGCGGCCAAGACCGCCAAGCCGGCCGCCAAGAAAACCTCGGCTGCTAAGAAGTGAGTGCACGACGCGCTTTGTGCACATGCGCGAATTGTCGTCGTTGCACGCAGTTACGTCCTCGTTGCCGTCGCCGCTGTTTGTCATAATGATTTGTGCCGGTGTCGTCGGTGTTCACAACAACGCACTTCAACACGAACACCACCACAGCCACCACCATACCGGCATCGACATCGACGACGACGACGACCACGACGAGGAAGTTGACGACGTTGATTTACGACGATGACGAAGAAATGTTGCTAGCGCACCGTACCGTGTGCCGCGTTCACGGCGCATCCGTGTCCGTGTGCGCGTGCAATCATAACAGACAACAGCCCTTTTCAGGGCTAACAAAAATTTCCCATACTATTCTACATTATTTTATTTTTTTTTTTGTGTGTGTTGTTTATTTTAGTGTTATGCGTAATTTACCTAACCTAAACTGACGAAA
>AP025392.1:0-24922 GCA_030295005.1 Cephonodes hylas
AACGAATAGAAACGCTAAACACGCATTGTTTACGCGTTTTAGCAAGTTTCGTGATGAATTTTTGTCTTGCTAACACAAAAGCGAGCCTTGTTACTGTACCATAAATTCCAAAAGAGAAGCGATGCGCGTTGCTTTTTTTCGAGCGGTTCATTGACAGCGGCTACTTTTTTTAAATAGTTGACAGTCTTGTTATTGCCAGGGGGAAAAAACATAGCATCAAAATAAAACGAAACACTGAATAAACGCATATGGAATGGCACCCTTATGTTTTCATTAATACGGTCGCGTTCAAAATAAATTCTATTTGACCAATCACAGCAAGTAATGATATTGACATTTTTATTTCTTTTGACAACATTTAAAAATGGCGTAGTTGCCTACCTAGAGAGTGGCGGCTTTATTGTTTTTGTTGTGAAACATAGATTTTTAATAATCAAATTGTTAATGGCCTGTATATAAGTGAATAGACTCTAATAAACTTCAAACATGGAGCATGTTACTATAAAAGTGGAGCCAGAAAGCGCAGAAAGTTCCTCGGAAGATGAATGTTTGTCGACTATTAAGAAAAGAGCCGAAATTTTAGGAATACGCAAAAGAAATAACGATGAAAGCGATGAAGAGCCCATGATACCCGATATGATGCTCACGGTAGAGGTTGAAGAGGTGGAACAAGCTCAGGCATTCGATTTCAGTATGGTAAGTCACAATATTTATGTCGCTCAATTTTACGAGTCCATAACATTTCATTTGAATTGTGCTTTTGAAACTGCACGATTCATTACATTTTACGTATTACTTTAGTTTTTTTGAGCATATTTTTTGTAAAATAAGCGGCCTTTGTCTCGGTTGATATTACTTTGTTACCACAGCCTATCAACGCCCACACGTAATTTTATAGTGCTAATTTTTTAGCAAACTTTTCGTCCCTTCTTTACCCTTTTCTTTTTTCCCTTCTGGGCACGGGCGTCCTCTACCATTGAGTAGATTTAAGTCTTATCCTGCTCTGCCAGCCGGGTTGGTAGACTTATGATTCCTCTACTGTAACAGGGCAATCCATAGGTCCAGTCCATCCAAAAGCAATGTTCTTTCTTTTTCAATCCCTGAGACACCACAAATATTAAACAAGTAATTTATTTAGCAAATTATACTTAGAATATTGTATTTCATGTTTTTAAAATTGTAAAATGAGACTCCTATCATTATGACAGCAGATAAAGTTTAAAGACGTGTTGTTAGCTTTATTGCTCATCAGGCATCTCGTAAATCTGAGAAGCTTCATTCAACCATGCCTTTTAATACCTTGTTTACAATTCTGCTTATTCTTGAGTGAATCACTAAAATATTTTTAACCAGTTTCTATATGTAATTTTTTCAGAAATCAAAGCCATCAACATCAAAAAGAAAAAAGATAGTAAAAGCAAAGAAAAAGGTAAGACAGTTTCCCTGCTATATCTGTGAGGCTGTGTTTGATACCTCACAAGAGCTCAAGACACATTCGTTGGAGCATCAAGTGAAAACAAGGTATTATACCTAACTTGTTACCAGTAGAACATAAATACATAACACATATGTAATCACCTAAAACAGTTAATTAGAGATATGTTTTGGGAAACAGTCATATTATGTACAATTTCTTAATTTTGATTCTGAGTCCTGGTTCTTACTTTTGTCTCCATAGACCAGGAATTTCTATAAAACTGGATTGGTTTGGCTGGTATAGAATGCCTTAGGAATTAAGTCCACTTGTACAAACTCTATAAAATTGGGAATAAATTAATTTATTATTTACAAAAAAAAATTAAACATATTTAATTTGTGGTCCACCTATCCCCTGGACCAATATATTGGTTTATTAATATATTGGTGTCAATGTTATCATACCTACATTAATCATCATAAATATATAATCATTAATGATAACTTATGTTTATTATCAACAGACATAAATGTGAGGAGTGCGGTCGATATTTCAAGAAAGCTTTCAGTTTGCGGTTGCACAGTAAAGTTCACATGGAAAAGAGTCTCAAATGCCCGTTGTGTGATGCTAAATTCGGATTTAAAGTTAATTTGGTAAGTTAGAATATTAATAGTATAAATCTACTTTAACACATCCTATATTACGATTGTCCGACTTGAGAAAGAGTTGGGAAATGTAGGGATAAGGGCTGCTCAAAACCAGGACGGTTGGAGTTCTTGGCGAGGCCTGTGCTCAGCAGTGGACGTCGACAGGCTGAGTAAAGTCAATTGGCAATGGATAAGACCATAATGCAAAGTGGGAAAACTTTCTCAAAATGCAGCAATATTTGGGTTGCCAGTCTAAAGATAAGTAAGACTTGCCCCATAGTAACTAAGTTAAAAACGATTATATTCGATTATAGAATGAGATGTGTGTATTTTTGGAAGAATTAAACAAATAAACATCTTGTATTTAATATATCTTCCAGGCTCGCCACTTGACGTCCCACGAGAAAACCATACAATGCGACATGTGCACAGACAAGTTTCACACAAAGTCACAACTCAAGAAACATGTCAGCTCGCACCCCAAGAAACATTATGTCAACCAAAACGAGTAAGTTATTTAATTATCCACTCATGTACCATAAATTTCTTACTACTAGGCACAAGCCGTACAATAGAGAAGGTTTAGGCTTTAGTCTACCATGCTGGCTTAATGGAGGTTGGCGAACTACACACCTAAGAAATTCCTAAAAACTTTAAAATGCATGATTAATCATAGCGAATACACACATATCTTTGAATCATCTGAAGTATTAACCTGCGACCGCCGAGGTTCTCAACCGCACGTCCAAACCTCGAGACCATCACAACTTTTATTTTTTATTCACTTTATGTACACTTATTAATTCTAAAAGGAATTTTTCAAAGAATTCGTCTCAAAAACGACAATAGACTATAATAAACGCAAGTGTTGTGCTATGTCTATAGTTCTCTTCTTCTTCTTCATCAACCCATATACGCCCACTGCTGAGCACGGGTCTCCTCTACCATTGAGAGGGTTTAGGCCATAGTCCACCACGCTGGCCTAGTGCGGGTTGGCGGACTACACACCTAAGAAATTCCTAAGAACTCTTAGGTGTACAGGTTTCATCACGATGTTTTCCTTCACCGTTAAAGCAAGTGATAATTCAATGTGAATACATACATAACTTCGAAAAGTCAGAGGTGTGAGCCTGGGGTTCGAACCCGCGACCGCCGAGATTCTCGACCGCGCGCCCAAACCTCGAGGCCATCACTGCTTATATATTATGCATTGTCTATAGTTATTGTATTATTATTGGTTGTCTTTGTCGCACAATTAATGATCACTATCGATAGTGAGCGATCTAACAATGCGTTGCATTCGGACGTTGCGGGCATCCCTTTTTCTATACATCGGGAAGCCTTCATAATCATTTGAAATTGTTGCCTATAACTAATGACGATATAATATTCTTCCAGAAAGCCAAAAGAAACAGTGGTCACATGCAAGATTGAAGCGATATCAGACCAAGAAACAGAGGACCAGGGCACAGGTACTGAGAATGATGTCAAAAATGAAGGAAATGGTTCAGAAGAATCCAACGATCCCAATTTCTCCTATGAAAATAAACCAGAAATGACCGATGGATATCTACGAAGACAGGATATTCCCTACCCCACCCAATGTTCTATAGTCACTAAACTTTACAAAGGTAGGACAGTGGATGAAATATGCAAAATGTATAATTTGACCCAAGAAGTTGTGAATGAAATATGGGAGGATCGAGATAAGTATATGATACACAAAAAAGCAGGGAAAAAGACACTGAAATACATGAACAGTATATTAGACACAAGGATACTGGATTGGTTTCAAAGTCAGAAATCAAATGGTATACAAGTATCAGGCAAAATGCTGCAAGATGCGGCAGAGGCTTTTGCGAAAGAGTGTGGGTTTGTAGCGTTCAATGGGAGTAAGAAATGGCTGGATAGATTCAAGAAAAGGTATAATATCTGTTTCCGAGGGACTCCTTCAAAAAGGGACTATCATAATGTATCAGTTGAGTCAAAATGGAAGAAAATATTCTTCGATGAACAGTGGTGTGATGTGAGACTAGGTATAAGTGATGAAGATATTTACACAGGTGATGAAGTTGGGTTTTATTTCAACCCCTCAAAAGGGCGGATAAAGAAGTTAGCCGGAAGAAAGTTCATACAAGGTTATGCTAGAGACCGTTTAGCAGTATTCATTTGTGTCAATGTTACTGCAACGGATAAAAAGAAGTTACTGGTTTGTGGGACTGAGGATCCGTTAGTACATTCGCACAGAGATCCAGACACACTTCCAGTATCTTACATAAGGCATTGTCAAGCCCACTTTACAACACAAATGTTTGAAGAATATGTCAAATATTGGAACAGGGAGCTTCAAGTACAAAATAAAAAAGCTATCCTTGTTTTAGACAGAGCTACTATACATTCTAAGTTACAGTTATCGCATTTAAAACTCGTCTTTGTGCCATGGAAGGCTGCTAGCGGTCTTATGCCAATGAAAAACGGTATATCAGCAGCATTCCGCAGTGAATTCAAAAGGTTAATACTGGAAGAAAAAGTTATGAGTGTTATTCGTGGTGTAGACAGGAATATGACTTGTCTAGAAGCATTATATATGCTTGAAAAAGCATGGGAGAGGGTTCCTGGTGAAATTGTAACAAATAGTTTTATTAAAACCGGTTATGATGTACAACCGGTGGAGCATAGAGTATGTTTAGTGCCAAAAGTGATGGATAATGATGAAACTGTCATGTGCAATATGTTAAAGGACTATGATGTTGAAACTTACTATACTGATTTGCCAAATTTGGACCTGTTTTTGACCGTAGATGAAGAGTTATTGACCGGGCAAGGTACGAATGGATCAGTATTTGGTGGTAATCATAGAGTTACTGATTCTGGGCGGGAAAGGGAAAAAGAAGAAGTACTACCTTTAGCCACAGAGAAGCCTGAATCAAGTGACAAAGAAGTAAGAATAAAGAAATTAAGGGCTCTAGAAGATTTAGAAATAGTTAGAAAATACCTGATGTCAAACGAAACACCATATTCTATGTATTGCAATTTGATGGAGATTGAAAAGTTTATCATGCAAGAACCAATTAGTCTTGAGTAGAAGTCAGTCAATTTATAGTGAAATTATATTGTAAAGTTATTTCTTTATAGGATTAGGATAATGTATTTACGGATAACTGTTAAGTAATTTGTCATATGACTGCCCAGAAAGATTTTTATTATGTATTTATTTATTTTTACCGAATGAAGTTGAAAGATTTAGATATTTAAGTTTTAATGCTTGTATCCAATTGGTGCTGTGTCTCATTGCCCAATTTTACCCTTTTTATCTGTTCTGTTGGGTTGCAACTTTTAAATACAGCAGGGTGTTTTCTTTGTCCGTGAGGACTGAAAAGAGTTATAGGGATCTATATCAAGCAAGCAATAAAGAGCAAAAAAAAAAGAATCGAATCGACAAAAAATATTATTGTTAATGACATCCACAAAGTACATCTTTACTTTTACTGTGGTAATCAATAAAAAGATTGTTTTATTTTATTGTTTTTTTTTTCATTATTTAGAACGATAAATTCACTGCATTGAAACCTAGTCGCAACTTAAAATACCTAAATCTGACCTGACAAAATTAATTCAGAAATTGATTAATTTTCATGTTATTTGATAAATAAAATTGTTAAAAGATTATCACTTGGAATTGATTTTTTAAATAAGCAGAACTCTAATAACATCGAACTATAATAGGGACAAGCCTTAGACCTATGAAAACTATTTCATGATTATTATCATCTCATATATTTCCCACAGCTGGGAAAAGGCCTCCGTTACTGAGAGGATTTAGGCATTATTCCACCATGCTGATTAGTGTGGGTTGGCGGACTACACACTTAAGAAATTCCTAAGAACTTTTAGGTGTGCAGGTTTCCTCACAATGTTTTCCTTTAGTGTTTAAGTGATAATTCATTATGAATACACACATAACTTCGAACTTTACCTCGTTAATAAAATTTTGTAATTTAATCTGTATTCAAGATTAAAATTTCTCAACTCTGCTAAAAATCATGTTTGATACCTTACATATCTAGTAATAATTTGTTCGTTCTTGAATAGATGAGAGAAAATATAGAATTTATGTTTGAAAATGCAGTTTTATTCTATTACCTTGTTTTGGGCTTTTAGGCTTAAAAGGGACAAGCCATAGAAAAGTTAGTATTTGTTTTATTCCGGCAATAGAAATACATCATCCGTTAAAATTTCAACTATCTATCAAGGTTCATGAGATAAAGCCTGGTGACAGACGGACAGTGAAATCTTAGTAATAGGGTCCTGTTTTACTCTTTGGATACAGAACCCTTATCATATTATTAGTTAAAGAAAAAAACAAATTGCAGTCATATTAAAAATATAATTCAACAATTATTTACAACTATTTAATAATGACTAATTCACAATCTACATTTTCAATAATATAATTGAAGTAACTAGTCGCCACTAAATCTACTATAATTTCTTTGACTTTTTTATTGTTCTATAAAACATTTTTCTATAAGCCAAGCTTTATAAGCTGAGGTATAACAAAATATGTTAACATCATTTTTGCTCTTCTATGACATTAGAGAAGGTAGTAGTTTAAAAAGACTGTCACGACATAGGCTGAAACGATCTCTAATTTTCACATAGACATGAAAAAATTGAGCATAATTTCCGCTCCATTAAATTCCATCTTTTCCTCCTTGGGTCTTAAAATGAGGTCTTAATATGGTCAAAAAAATTGTTGAGTTCACTGGTAAAAGTAGAAAATGACTTCTGCTACCAAATACTAGACACCATAATAATTAGAACCAGATTTGTTACATATCATATGATTTTTATAACATCAAGAATTCAATTAATTAAATGTTTTCAAGCCACATTTAATATTGCATCAATTGATATAGCATCATTCTTAAAGAAGGTTAAATTAAGTCCAATGTCATTACCATACTATTTTTAATATCAATTTTCGATGATTTATAATATTACAACATTATGTGGGATCAAACTAGGGATGTTGCGGATTCAATTTTTTTCACATCCGCGGATGCGGATGCGGATGCGAATTTTAAGAGGCTCATATCCGCGGATGCGGATCTGTATAAAATTGATCGATTGGTTGATTTGTATAAAATGTTATTGCTTTCCTATTGGTCAATCAGCACGTGCGGTCACCCACTCGACACTCGAGACCGACACGCGCACCTCGCCGCCCCTCACCCCTTTCTTTCTTTTCGCGTTCTGCTACACATCCGCAACCGCATCAGCTCCGCAGCAATTTATGCGGATGCGGATGTCCAAATCGATGCGAATGTTCCGCATATGCGGATGCGGATGCGAATATTCGCAACATCCCTAGATCAAACATGAGATGCGGTTTGATTTGGCGTGGGATTAAATACCAACTCACGCAATAATGACTATAGCTACATATAAATATTATATAATTTGAAGATTTCAAATCAAACAACATGGCATATTTTTGATGTAAGGTGGGATAACATTTTATTCATGATTTGCAATGTGCTGTGGGATAAATCATGTGATACTGTTTGATTTGATGTGGGATTATATAAAAAGCTGTACTAGGCTCTGGTATTTTGATAGTATGTACATAGTTTCAGGTGAAATGTAAAACTATTATTATCAGATTGTGATAATAAATTATTTATATACTTTGATTTTCAGTGGGATCATCAATACATACACTATCTCATGATTTAAACAATATTATAATCTATACAAATGTGATTGAAGCTTTTATATCAGACAGAACAGTGCTTTACTAAATAATAGTATTAAAATATGAGCAGCTTGTTGTTGACTTGTTAATTGAGATATTAGATATTTGTGAGCAATATAAAAATGAATTACCTATTTTTCCAGCTAATCTTGCCTTCTGAGACATGTTAAACATGATTTTTTGGCAGATAATAATATGATTCTTGAATAAGTGTGTGTTTATGTTAGTCATGATGACTTATGGCATGTATTTACATAAACAAATTAGGGTGGTTTTAATTCTTCTGTAGCGATGGCGACACATTCTTTCCCAGGACATTTTCTTGGTATTTCAGTTTCTTAACATTTGTCGGGTCATTAAGTACTTCCTCATCTGTTAGCCTTTCCAATCTTTGGTCTTGGACTGGTTCTGGAAAATATTCAAGATTTAGTTGGTTTGATAATTTATTGGTGTATAGCAGTGATGATCAGTAAAACCTTAGGGATTAACAGATTCTATAATTAATTGGGCTTCAAAACCAAACTGGGCTTTTGGCCTTCTAGGGATTATATGATCCAATGGTTTATTAGATCTATTTTATTACCCATAAACACTTGTTTTGTGTGTGCTTGTTTGTGAGACTGCAATCTCATTGAATTACTGATTGTTTTAATATTATTTCAGCACTGATATGTGATTAATGTAGTTTATTTTTTTTTTTAATATTAGCATAGCACTGTTGATTCAGGCACCACGATTTTCTGATTATTATTGTAATTCCGAATAGGAATTTAAGTTCATATATGAGTTTACGCATCAATTAAAAACAACGCAACAATCTAAACATACTAGATATTGGTATCTTAGATATGATTATAAGTTTGTCTTTTTACCTCTGTAATTTTTAAAATACTTACTATTATAAGGTGTATATCTATCGGATAACAAGCTCTCTAGGTTGTAACCTATAACGCCGACAACTGCAGCGACCGGCAGGGTAATATACGGAGCATTACTTCGTAAAAACTGCATAAGTATTGGCCACATCTGTTAACAAGGATTATTGACTTAAAAAATGTAATTAACATATTTAAACTAACAATTACTGAGGTATTGTCACTTACTTTGTCTTTATATTTTTATTAAGCACTAATTTTCGTAATAATTTCAATTATTTTGTAAAGACTGAAGAGCATTGGCAAAAGCTCAATTTTCTAATGTCAGTTGACAAATGACATTTGCTATATAGAATGTTGTGTTCATAAGCGTGCATATCATAATTTAATAAGAGAAAGTAATTATCCTCTTTACCTATCATAAAAGGAAAAATTATAAGTGCCTTTTTTGTTATTATTATCTTTAAAGTCTGAATCATAGATATAATTATATTGTATAACAATATCAAGGCATTTAAATTATTTTGACTATATTTTTTTTCTATAAGTAACTAAAATATTCCAACACATTCATAGTGGGGTTAATGGAGTATATTTAATATGAGAATTTTTTTCTTCTGGTCATATGTAGGTACAATTTATAAAACAAATTGTTACTATTCAAACATAATTATTTAAGACTATTTAATTAAACAGTTGACTAAAGGTGATGTTTAGAATTCATATTTCGAACGCATCTGTCAATTTGCTTTCCTGAGATAAAAACCAAAACATAACCTTTAAAATGATAAATACCTTAAAAATAGGTGTTCAATTTAGTTAATCTACCCATACTGCCATATTTATTAAATAAAATGTCACAAATAGGACTTCCTTATTGCTTATCTAGACTATTTATTTCAAATAAATTGTTATTAGAACACCGATGTTTACGTAATGTTTGTGTACGACATAGCTCGAATGCTCCGAAAAAGAAAACAGCCAGTTCTGTTTACCGTAGTATGAATATATTTGATAGAAAAACAAAGCTATTACAACGGGAGAGATCGGCGCAAAGGGAAGATTATAATTTAGCGGAATTTATTAAGGAGGAGGTTGGTTGGCGAACGGCGGATCGTGTCTTTGATATTAAAAGGACTTTTAAAAATGCTGTTGAGCTTGGTAAGCACAAATTTGCTTGATAATAACTAAGCATAGTTTCACGGAAAGATTTAGAATATAATAAATAACAAAAAATGTAGGTAGGTACTTACTTCAATTATAGTTAAAAGTTTTTAACTTAATTTTAAAGCTAAGTGTCAAGTCTAGTAAAAATTGCTTATTTAAAGCCCTATCCCACCATACACCCGCCACTGAAACTCCTTTGCTCCAGGTTCAACAGCACGCATAGTATTAATGCTGAGTACTGAAGCTCAGCACATCTAAAAGAGGCATAATTTATTATGCGAATGATGTTTTAAAACATCATTCGGATAAACAAATGACAAGGCAAAATAGATTTTTATGTATTCATAACTAAATTACTTATTCTATTCTGTGCCTAAGCTTTTAGGCCATCATTACTTTTATGCTTGTTATCCATTATAGTAGTTAAACTTATAATTTTTCTGACTTACTAGGAGCAAGCAGAGGCTATGTCTCCCGACATTTCTTACCAGACAGTGTTGAAAAGGTGACACTATGTGACACTTCACAGACACATCTGGATAAAGCAATAGTCGGTGATGATGTCATGTTTGAGAAGGTGGTCATGGATGAAGAAAATCTTGATGTGAGTTATTTTTGTATATTTACCATATTCTTGAAAATGAGGTGTATACAGGAAAAAAATAACCCAATATTACAGTGGTCTTGAGGTTTGGGCACACGGACGAGAATCTCGACGGTCGCGGGTTCGAACCCCAGGCACACACCTCTGACTTTTCGAAGTTATGTGTGTATTCACATTGAATTATCACTTGCTTTAATGGCGAAGGAAAACATCGTGATAAAACCTGCACACCTAAGAGTTCTTAGAAATTTCTTAGGTGTGTAGTCCGCCAATCCACACTAGGCCAGCGTGGTGGACTATGGCCTAAACCCTCTCAATGGTAGAGGAGACCCGTGCTCAGCAGTTGGCGTATATGGGTTGATGAAGATTACAGTGGTGCTTGAACCAGCAAGTGTTACTGCTGCATGTAGTTGGAACAGGAAGTACCATTGTTGGAACAATTTCTTTTGTTCACTGCTTCTTTTTTATATTATTCATGATTCTCAATTGTACTAGAAGCAAATGCTTCCTTCTTGTATTTCCTAGTTTAGTTGTTCTGATTCATTTCATTACAAAGTATAGACAAGTCCAATAGTGACTTGTTGAGCTTCACAACTCAGAGTTATTCTTGTCAATCCTGGTGTACAGGAATTGCGGTGAAGGAAACTTTTTACTTGCATGACTACTTATCAATACCTTACCTGGTGTTGCATGATGCTGCCCAAACAGAGAATCAAGTAAACATGATCTCTTGCCTCTTGATACCTTCATGCCTGCTGAGTTTTTTCTGTGATGCAGATGTGTGTTCATCTTTATCATCAGCTTTTATATGTTTCACTGCTTAGCCTCCTCTACAACTGGGAGGGTTAAGACCTTAGTCCACCACACCGGCCTAGTGCAGGTTGTCAGACTACACATCTAATTCTAATTCCTAAGAAATTCTAATTCTCTAATTCCTAAGAAATTTTAGGTGCAGGTTTCCTCACAATGTTTTCCTTCACCATTACAGGCAGTGATAATTCATTAAGTATTATCATTAATTTTTTATTTTCAGTTTCCAGACGACAGTGTCGATCTTTTGGTGTCGTCGCTGGCCCTACACTGGGTAAATGACTTACCAGGTCTTTTTGATAAGGTCATGAAGTGTCTCAAACCGGATGGGGTGAGTTATATTATTACTACATACATCCTGTATCCAAGTTATTATACATAGATGTATTTTAGCATTAAGCAAAGCTATTGGGTGTTTCTTTGTTATTGTAGTGGCTTTTGATCCAGGTCAGGCAGTGAAATTAGAATTTTCCAATTAGAAAATTCTTACCCAAGGAGTCTGGAAATAAATGGTATAGGCTTGTTCGTCTTTACCATACATCAATGCCTAATCTTTTGTATATACAAGCATAAGTGTTTGTGGCATATTTTTAACACCTAAAAAAAAGTGCTTTTTAAGTCCATTTTACAATTATGAATAAAAAGCAATGGAGATCGCAAGATATTTGTGAAAAACTGATTTTCATGACCTTTGGTATCAATGTTGATATTTTCACATCTTCATTACAACGCCGAAATTCCAGATTAGTCCCATTTTTGACAACTGCCTCGTGGCCTGGCGGTACAAGTTTGTGCCGTGCGATCTAGACGTCCTGGGTTCGATTCCCGGGTCGGGCAAAGTGTTATTGGGTTTTTCCATTAGGAAATTCTCAGTAGCAGCACGGAGTCTGGAAACGTGCCCGAAAAACGGCAAAAGGCTCGCCCCCTATTACGTGGGACTGATACATATCTGGCGAAATATGTGTGCAGAAATGCATCTCTGCCTATCCCTTCGGGGAATATAGTATGTCCCATTTTGATCTAGTCTATTTTATCATAAGTATAATTTTCTATATTTCTAGGTGTTTATGGCTTGTGTCTTCGGGGGAGATACATTATTAGAACTACGTCAGTCCCTTCAGCTAGCAGAGACAGAGAGGAGTGGGGGTATCGCCCCCCACATATCCCCCTTTACCCGGATAAGGGACATCGGTGGATTGCTTACGGCGTAAGTGGGTTTTACTTTACTATAACTATCTCCTTAAGGTTGAGGCACACGTTTTACTATAGTTCTGGCAGTGATGGAGGCTTAGGCAGGTTCTAACCCCAAGTCCCTGACTTTTTGACGGGATGTACTTATGTATTCATAATGGACTATGTTATTGTAATGGTGAAGGAAAACATCGTGAAGAAACCGGATAACCTAAAAGCTCTTAAGAATTTCGTAGGTGTGTAGTCCGCCAACCCGCACTAGGCCAGCGTGGTGGCCTAAACCTTCTCAATGGTAGAGGAGGCCCGTGCCAAGCAAATGAAAATGCTCCTTATTTGTAAATTAATTTAATATTTCATTCATATATTTTTTACTACTTTTTTCACCTTAGCCCTACCCTCACACACTTTTATCATTTCTCAAAAAATTACCTGTATCTATTCACCCCACATTATTCCGTATCTATTCACCCCACACTGCCCCTCCAGGGCTGGCTTCACCCTGCAGACAGTGGACGTGGACTCGCTAACGGTGTGGTATCCCAGCGCATGGCACGTCATGAGAGACGTGAGGACCCTGGGAGAGTCCAATGCAGCCTACAACCGCCCCTTGAGGCTGAATAGAGACGTGCAGTTCGCCGCTGCAGCTATTTATGATGAGATGTATGGAAAGGTAAATATTTTCAAATTATCAAGTATCTATCATATGAAGTCGAGCAGTTATAAAAAAAAATAAAGTATTAAAAAAATATTGAATTCCACATTTTTGCACACAGTTGCAGGCCTAGCTATTAAATGGAATAAGAGCGAAACATTAATTATTTCGCGCGTATTCCGCTTATTTCCAGATAAAAATGTATTAATAATTTTATTTAGTAGAAACATTTTTCCATATTAAAACTTTTGCCTTTTTTCCCTTAACTTTTTACTTTGCCCAATAGATTTCAAATATGTATCTTTTTAAAATAAAATATTTCCATTCCCTTACCTTATTTTTGGACCTTCAAATCTACACAATTTTTAAATTAAAATATCACCATTCCAGGAATTTCCAGAAAAGAAGTCCAGAGGTGTTCCAGCTACATACCAGATTATAAATTTTCTGGGCTGGAAACCAGATCCTTCCCAGCCAAAACCCATAGAGAGGGGATCTGGACAAATGTCGCTAAAAGACTTGCATAAAATCGACGAAATAATCAAAGATACGAAAAAAGTTCCAATCACAGATGAAGATATGAAATAAACCATAGACAATGTAGAGTAAATAAAGTTTTTATTATCTGTCACGCTTTTTACAATTTATGACCTAAGTTATGAATTATAAAATTAATAACTATATTTACATTGAACAGGCTTGACAAAAAAAACGTAAAAATAAAATTTGCTTATTTAATTTTTTTACATTTTCTAAGTACATAATCAAAATGTTTTATGTTACGTCTATTAAAATTATGAAGAATTTGTCTGTACATATGTAATATCAAAGTAATGTCCCTATTAAAATACATACATAACCTCAGGGTTATATTCCCCGAAGGAGTAGGCAGAGGTAAATTTCTGCACCCACTTTTCGCCAGGAATGTATCAGTATCAGACCAACGTAATAAGGCCAGTAAGTGTTATTAAAATAAAATTGTTTAAATCGTCAATTAATTTATATAACATTGATAATGAAAAATATTTGAAGTCTCGGTGATATTAACATTTGGCATAACAATAATAGTGTTGCAAATTTTTAAACTTGAAAAAATGTATTAACATATTTTTTACACTGACAATGATACTACTTAAAACAAATAAAACAATAATTAACGGAATACGGGCGTGAGGCTATGTATTAATGTACAATAAAAGTTGATAATAATTAGTATGAGATCAACTCTTGATTTTTTCTATACCTCATTCACGATAAGTTGATTCTTTTGGCAGATGTCAATTTTTCTGAGACATGACTTTGAAATAAAAAACGTATTATTTTATTATTTTAATGATTTGATAAATATAAAAAAAATACATACAACACAAAAGTCCCTAAAGATATAAGCGTTATCCAAAAATTTTGAGACTTTATTGCTTTAAAGAAAAATTAAAATAGGAATACTGAAACTAATTGAAGTTTGTATAATGTTACATCGGTCGGACGGAAAGGAACGTAACATCGTTCATATCGATATCCACGTCGATAATTTTACTGAACACTATGATGGTCATGTCTGTGCTCCAGTTTCTTAATAAAAACTGTTTTAAAGATAAAACTATTTAATTTTTCAACCTTAATTTTTACATACTGCGTTATTTTTGGACCTCCTGTCAACTTAAAATAGGTTGTTTAGACCATGAAACTAAACAACTTTTCCAAAGAAACATGGGTCGAAACGTGATAAATTATAATTCGACCCTCCCATAGAAAACTACTCACGTGGTCGACTTCGTGTAGAAGGTCTGAATTTTTTTTTAACTTTTCGACCCGTGTTTCTTTGGGGAAGTTGTTTACTTTCGTGGTCTAAAACACCTATTTAAATTTGGCGGGAGGTCTAAAAATAACCCTGTTATATTAAATAGGTACTTATTATGACCCACCATCGCTTATCTAAATAATGTTTTACATGTCGAAAGTAATAAAGAATTTCACACATTATGTAGTATTTTAAAACGCAATATTTTTGAACTACTCGATATTTTCTGTTTCCCATCATTAGTCGATATGCCAAAAGAATCAACTTATCGTGAATGAGGTATAGTCGTGGTTTAAAGTGATAATTGAAATTTTACTTGGTTAGCATATTTCTTTGCGAGTCGACAAAATTTTATCGACCTAGCCTTCACTCTTCTATGAGTTGCTATATCCCTACATCGCTATCCCAACGGATACGATTATCCGTCAGTTTTGTCGGTTCTGTTCTCGCTCCGTCAAAGATTAAAATGTTGGTTGCCGGATACGAAAATGTTTTTACATGCTATAGATATTGTATTTCTGCAACGGCTCATATGTCCATTCTTCATCCGAGGAATTAGCTTGGTAAATATCTTCTTGATACAAGTTTTCCTCTATTTCTGAAAGGAAGTATTTTAGGTTACTCAAATATTAGTTTTCTATGGATCCATGCATGAATCATTTTTAGTATCATTTAATTCGTCTAAAGTTTGAGTGACGGAAAACCTAAGGATTACTTTAAGAATTGTAAGGAATGTAAATAAAAAAATATAACGAATATATTTAGGATAGGTTCTATTAAGTAGTAAGCCATAAACTCTAAAAACTACTTTTTTGCGATCCAAAAAAAATTGTTTCGTTTTTATACTTATGAAAAGTCTTTCGTAGTTGGACACAAGACTTGTTTGTTAGTGTGGGGACATTTCTAATGTGGATGTGATTGTTAGTTGTATTTATATAGGAGCATTTACCTTCTTGTGGGATCGGCACTGCTTTTTTAGACAAAGTCGAAGTTGGCGGTGGGATTGGCGCTGTGAAAAAAACAAAATTTAGTGATACGGGTCATATGAGAATTCCGTTTTTTGCTTTTTTTGGCACGACATGGAGAGTTAGTTGGTCAAGGGATGCCTTTTCCATTGGTCTAGCCAGTCATGGAACAAGGCTACGAGTACGCGAGCTCGGGACCCCGAGCTGTTACAGTCTCCTACTACTTCCTTATCCGGGACTCTAGCATCCTTACCATCAGGCCAAATATCCTTTCCCTCAATATCCTGTACCCAAACTCACGCTATCCCCACACCATTCCCTTTAAAACATAGAAATTCCCAAGGAGGGTTGGCGTTAGGCAGGCGGCCGGCCGTAAAACATCTGCCAAAACTCTTATCACTTATGCAGCATGTTTTGTCCTTCCACACAGGAAGGAAGGACAAAACATGCTGCGCCGACCCCAAACTGAACGAATTGGGATCAGGGCAGGAGAATGATGATGATGATGAAGAGTTAAATATGTTGCATCGGTAATTGTGAAGAACAAAATAAAATAAAACGGTTTGAGCAATTGTAATCTTAAGCTCAATCTGACCAAATTAAGTCCCAGACACACACGTTTTTTTAATATGATAGGGAAAATCTCTTTTTATTTCTGCAGGAAACAGACAGGATATACCGGATTCTTAAAACCTTTATTCCTAAAAGTTGTTAGGAGTTTCTCAGGTGTGTAGTACCTAAGCCAACTCGCACTAGACCAGGTTGGGATGATGACAAAGATCATCATAAAATAGTTTTCGAACGTTTTCGTCACACAAATAAAAATATAATCCTCTACTCTTTGTATAATTACTACAGAAGACAATACGAATAAGGAAAGATAGTGACTAAAATAATTTAAAAAGTCTTACCACTCATCGGAAAGGATTTGTGTGTCTTCGGAGTTATTGCAGCTGGTTTCGGTTCTAAAAAATCGAATTTAATGAATAATTGAGCTTTTTTTAGCAATATTTATTTTTTTATGTCTTATAACGCATTTTTAAATAAATAAAATAAGTCCTGACTCCACACTAAGATACGAGTCTTGTGTCGTGAAACTAAGAGAGACTTTTCGGTCTCACAAACACTCTGACCCGAAACAAATATTTGAAGGTCACAGAAACATTTGTCTCGGTGCGGGGATCGAACCTGCGGCCTCTCGTTATGCAAGGTGGTGTCTAGCCAACTGGGCCACGGGGCTGTCGAATAGTTTAACTATTAGTTTATATGGATACCGCCGGGACCTTTTCATTCGGCAGTTTTAGCCGATCCGTCGTTTTTAAAAGGTTTTGATTTTAATTAAGTTATTACCTTCAGACTGTCTTACTCGAGGTAGCGTTGAAATAGGCGGCGGTGCTGGGGCTGGGAATAAAAAGGAAATTTAAAAAAAATTGTCCCTTTGTGGAAATTGAAATCGTTATCGAACAGAATGAGTAATAGAGCCATCTAGCGGTTTAATGCGAAGTATGGTAGACAACATGTTGGGTAGATATAGTTGTTTTTGTTATCCAAAGAAATTGTTTGTTGCGTGTATTTGTGATACCGAAAAGTCTCCCGTAGTTTGTGACTCAACACAAGTCTTGTATTTCAATGTAGGTTATGATTAAAAATGACTGTTGGATTTGTTTATTTTATAGAAATAGAACGACTCGATTTTCTAAATTTTAGTTCTAGATTTTCGCAAGAAAAATAATAATTCTGTAGGGCGTCATGGTGTAAATAAGTTTGGGAACCCCTGCCTTAGGCATTAAGTCCACCTTTACATTGTCTATGTAAGAATTGTAAATAAATATATTACCATCTATCGGCGACGGGGTGGAACTCTTTTGAGGTGAAATTACTGGAGTCGGTTCTGTGAGAAGAAAATAAACATTAATAAACTTAAATCTAAATGTTGACACCTTTAAATCAATGTCGGTAGTTCCACAGAAGCCCAAAAGCGTTACACGTTAATTGTGTCATGTCTACTTTATAGTTTACTGTGGGCTCGGGATATTCTCATTTTTGTATCATCGGGCTGTCAAATTTGTATATCTACTTACGTAAAAACGGTGGTAATTTTTTCGGAATGTTCAAGGTTGTAGGTTTTGTTGCTTTTGCCTGGACATCTGTGAAGACACAAATTGTAAGTAAAAGATATCTTAGTAGTAATAAAGTTTGTCTTTTTTTCGGCCCTATTTACTTCACTGTAACTCGTGTGCTCCAGAATCAACAGCACGCACAGTATTGGCGCCGAGCAATGAAGGTCAGCGAATCTAACCGAACTTGTCAAAATCCCGCAACGAAGTAAATCAAAATTAATGTAAAGGAGGAGTTGGAAAACAAAGAGTCTACTTCCCTCCACAGCAAAGCGGGTAACAAAACATTGAAATATGAGGTTTGGACCTTATATAAGAAAAAATAATTATAATTGGTAAATGAAACGCAAATTTATGCTTGCTACTGGCTTACTTTGACGGAGATATGTTAGTCATGGGCGATTTAAAGCTAAAAATAACTTACTAGGAAGTTGTGGCATTGTCGGCTTTGTGGTCGATATGGAAGGACGAGGCAACGATGCGGGATTAACTGAAAAAAACTGATTTATCAGTAAACTGTAACATGTTTTACAATTCCTACATTGTATATGGATCGCATTGATCGTATTTTTCCGTATCTAAGTAAAGGTTTTTGTCCTAAAAATTTTAGAAAAAAATGTCTCAGACAATCCTTTAGGTATGCAAGTAGGTGTATTCAGGCCGTGATCGGAAATTATGGTAGGTAATAGGTACGGTGATCACAAAGCCATTGGCGTTAAAAAAACCCGATTTTTTTACGTTTTCCATAAAACCATTGGTATTAAATGTTGTGGTTTTTATAGAAAACGTATTGTTTCTTTATTTTAATAATAATAATAAATACATCCAACAGTCACATACATAGTCCTGACCCCACACTAAGATACGAGTCTTCTGTCATGGGTATCAGAAACTACGAGAGACTTTTTCGGTCTCACAAACACCCAGACCCGAAACAAATATTTGTGGATCACACAAACATTTGTCTCGGTGCGGGGATCGAACCCGCGGCCGCTCGTTTCGCAAGCTGGTGTCTAGCCAACTGCGCCACGGGGCTGTCAGATTTAACTTATGTTATTTCGGAGAATGCTATGCAAACCTTAAGTGTAAATTGTAATGTTTGTATGTCAGACGTAGTATTTTAGAACCAGTTCCTAAGTTACGAATAATAATATATATATGTGCATACTCACGTTTTTTATTCTTCAGGATGTTTTCTAACTCATTAACCGTTTCAGATTTTGGAGGCATAACTGAAATGTAATGGTTGTTAAATTATCTAAGCCTTTAAAATTTCATCGTTACCGACTCGCGGGTTCAAACCCTAGGCATACCTCTAATTTTTGTTATGTGTGTCATCATGATCATCAACAGCCCTTAATCCGTCCACTGCTGGACATAGGCCTATCTTATGGCACGCCACTGGGCTCGATCTTCGGCCCTCCTCATCCAACCGCTGCCAGCCACTTACTTGTGTATTCGCAATTAATAATATCATCAATTGTAAACGATGATGGCGAAGGAAAACATCGTGATGAGACCTGCACACCTATAAACTCTTACAAATATCTTAGGTGTGTAGTCCGCCGACCTGCACTAGGCCAGCGTGGTGAACTAAGGTCTAAACCCTCTCAATGGTAGAGGACGCAGTGCCCAGCAGTGGGACGGATATGGGCTGAAGATGATGATTAATGCGAGCGTTGCTGCGGGAAAGGTAGAGTTAAAAAAGATCAAATATTTAGCTCACCACATTTTTTCAGTTTATTTTGCACGGGCGGTGGAAGAACCGGTTTCATGGTCTTCTGAAGAGGCACGTTTACTTTTGGTGGCTGAGACTTTTGGAACCGATCTGGAAGCGTTAATTTATTTTTACAAACATACATGGTTCAGCGTCGGTACTTCTATAGAAGCTCAAAAGTGTTACACGTGAATTTGTAATGTCTAGTTTGTAATTGTTCATTGTGGGGTCTGGATATTTTCATGTATATAAATTTTATTATATTACACTTACTTTTTACCAATTCAGGTGTTTTGGGGATCGGCGCCGTTTCTGAAACAAAAAAATCGTATTTTAACATCAGAACTTAAACAGGTTTCTTCCGGAATCAGCCGAAACTTTAGATATGACATTTGGTGTTGGTTAGGTAACCTAGCAAGAAACTTCTTGCCGTTTTTTCTCCACAGCGAGTACACGTTTCAAAGCGGCAGCAGTTAAGTTCAAAATTGACGATTCAAAAGAACTTGTGAAAAGTAATTTGACTTTGACTTTAGGTGGAAAGTCAAATAAAATCCAGGCTTAAATTTGATATAATGTTTTATAACACTTACTTTTCACCATTTCGGGAGTTTTTGGCGTCGGCGACATTTCTGAAACAAAACAACGTATTTTATTTATTAGGTTATAAGATTATGTCGAGTCGTGGTCTTCACTTCACAACACGTTTCAGTTCTCCGACAGGTTTGGGCTTGGGCTATGTCGATAACTTCAGAGAAACTCCTAACATGAGCCTCTTTATAGCTCGCTAAGCGAGCTGACGACGATGATGATGATGATGGTGATGATGATGATTATGATGATAATGATGATGATGATTATGAGGATGACGATGTAAGTTCCGGGGATATACAACTATGTTACCTTCATATTCTTCTTGAGGTTCTGTTGATTGATGTAAAGGTAAAGGTAGTGGAGGACGCTCCTTAATCCTGTCTAAAGTTGTCCGCTTGTTTTCTAAAGAAGCAGAATTAGGAGGTTAATAGAAAATTTAACATTGATAGCCAAACTACCGTTGATATGTGAGATGAATACAAAAAAATGTGGGGTTAAAAGAGAAATTAGCACGAATTGTCGAACGACCCCTGACAATAAATATCATTCATTTTTTGAATCAATGTAACGGTCAATATAGTTAAGATTTAGTATTTTTTCTTATTTACTATTAAAGCCGATATTACTAGAAACGAATACAGGTATAGAATTCAATTTCGATTCTGTCGATTTTTTCCATGATATTGTTTGTCGCAAGTTCAATCCTAGGTACACACGTCTATCTTCCAGCAAAATATCTCTAGCATTTTTTTTACTTTCTGAGTCCTCAACAACAAATTATTCCATACGACCCGCCCCGGCTTCGCTCGGGTGCAATGCTGATATTTAATTGATGTTATCATACATATAAACCTTCCTCTTCAATCACTCTATCTATTAAAAAAAACGCATCAAAATCCGTTGCGTAGTTTCAAAGATTTAAGTATACAAAGAGACATAGGGACAGAGAAAGCGACTTTGTTTTATACTATGTAGTGATACAAAGCCAACGTGGTGGACTAAGGCCTTATATCTC
Source organism: Cephonodes hylas (assembly GCA_030295005.1). Classification (NCBI taxonomy): domain Eukaryota; kingdom Metazoa; phylum Arthropoda; class Insecta; order Lepidoptera; family Sphingidae; genus Cephonodes; species Cephonodes hylas. The sequence goes on from AP025392.1 coordinate 21,328, forward strand.
TATAGTAGAGAAGCATAGTGTCTTTCAGTGGGGTTTACAGACTAAATACACGCATCAATAGACGAGTTTGTTAACAAAATATACCTGATGGCTTCGGTTTGACCTTCGGCTTCCCAACAGAGAAAGATCGAATCTTGAAGTCACTTTCGGGCTTCCCTTCCAGTGAGGGTAGGCTAAACTTCTTCATATCTGTAAGTTGAATTTTAATTGTAGAGTTATGATTCAAGGAATAAACAGATCCTTTTTATTACTTCACTAGTAACACTAGAAGTAAGTTGACTTGAGAATCAATTGTCTAATTAGTATAGCCATACATTAAAACCGTAATCGAAAACTAAGGCAGGTTATAGTTCTGCCCTGTGGCAAGGGGGCGTAAGAATCACGATCTTCCCTGCCTGTCGTAAGAGGCGACTAATAGGGACCTGTGGGGTCGCTTAATGAAAGTGACCCTAAGACGGGCGGCAGCACGGTGGCCTGTGTCTGTCACGGGCGCCCAGTCATAATCAAGGCGCCCATACAAGGCTTGTGGGGGTGCAACTGCGCCCCTATCACACCGAGACGGCCGGGACGCTTTTCGTCTCGGAAGCGCACTGGGTGACTGCGGTTTAATGATGCGAAACTTCTCGCCCACAGACCGTGGTCACCCTCCTTGGCGCGAAGGAGGCCACCGGGGGGTTTTAGTCGGTATGCCGGTGATGGTTAGGGAAAGGTTAGGGACACAGCCCGGCATTAACATCTGCGTGGACCTCACCGCGCGCCGGGCTGGACCGGTGACCCCGACATACGCTTCCTGCTTCTCTCTCCAGAGGGGGGGCGGGAGGTAGAGCCATAAGGAGGCTTTCCCCTCAATAAAAAAAAAAGGTTATAGTTACGGTGGTTACTAACTCCGTGGCGATAAAGAAAGTCCCGACAAAAAAGATAAAGTTTTGACATTTTCCTGACAACCACTTCCATTTCTTAACTATGGTTGTTAAGAAAACGTCAATTTAACGTATATTTTTCTGTTTAAGACTTTTTTAATGTCACCGTGTTAATCACCGTAGCTATCACCTTAGGTTCCGATCACGGTCTGAGTACACCCTACAGAACAGTTGAATAAATTATAATACTTTTAACTTTAAGGTGCTAACGTAATATGCCTTACACAAATGATTTTATGGTCACAATGATCGCAAAAAGTAATAAAATAGGGTTTAAGGGCTCAGATTTCTTATGAAATTACCTTTTTTCTTGGTTAGAGTATCTACGTCACTGCCAGAGGAAGAGGCTGTATCTGTCGGCGAATTTTTTGAAGGTTTTTGTTTACCTAAAATGATATTCCTTTTAAGAATCTTGATAAACATTGTGAGGAAAATTGTTTGAGAGAATTAATTTCACGATTTACATTAATTATATTATATTAATTTTATTATATTTATATTAATTTTACGATTATTATAAAACTTTATGTAAGTTATATTTTTAAAGCCGTTCATTGATTTACTAAAGGGAAAGATCCACGATCAAGATCTCCATATAAACTTGTCTGTTAGTCAATCCTGGGTTACAGATACATACTAAAATAGTTAAAAACATTCCACAGTGATCGTATTTTCTGAGTATTTCAGCATGCAAATGTTTCCGATTTAAGCAGCACATATCGGAACTCTCGAGAACATTCTACAACTTTAAGATTATTCCCAAATTATCATCCAATTGAATATATTAATATTATTAATCACGTTTATTTTTTATACATATAATATACTCAGTTTTTGAAATCGATAAATAACAACGGTTACGCCCAAAAGCAAAGTTATCGTCGTTTACTCTATTTTTTTAATTTTGGTCATTGATTATTATTATTCTTGAATAATAAATAAATAAATAAATACACCCAACAGTCACATACATAGTCCTGACCCCACACTAAGATACGAGTCTTGTGTCGTGGGTATCAGAACTACGAGAGACTTTTCGGTCTCACAAACATCCAGACCCGAAACAAATATTTGTGGATCACACAAACATTTGTCTCGGTGCGGGGATCGAACCCGCGGCCGCTCGTTTCACAAGCTGGTGTCTAGCCAACTGCGGCACGGGGCTGTCAATGCGTGCGTATGTATGCGTCTACGATACCGAAGACGAGTTTTAATGAAGGCCCTACTACGCTTTCGTACTATTATTTTAGCAGTAAAACGAATAACTTACGAGGTAGCGTTTCTAACGCTGGTGGCTCAGGAGGTACTGTAAAGAAAATAAAATAATATGACACATACATAAAATCACGCCTGTCTCCAGTTGTAGGCAGAGACTATAGAGCCAAATGCCACGGTACAAACAATTTCTTTCGCTTCCTCCACTGACATTATCCTCTTCATGCATGCACGTCGGTTTCGAGGACTCTTTATGTTACCCTTTTTAAAGTATCATGAATTGACTCACAATTTTCCAGAAAATTATTTTTACGGATAACGAAATGTTTTTGTGTTCAATTGTCCATTTATTGAGGAAGGCTATAGGATATACTCGGAATCACGGTACGACCTATTAAAATGGAGCTGCAATTTTGTCATAAACGGGGAAAATATTTGTCATCATCACCAGCCTTTCAAGTCCACTGATGGATATAAGCCTCCGAAATAGCACGCTAATGGACTCGATTTTGGATAATCAGGGAAAATGTTAGCTATAAATATTTTACCTTGTGATTGTATCGTGTCCAAAGCTTCATATATAATACTTTCTCGACTCGTCGGTTCTTGTTCTATAAGCGGTTTTTTCTTCGGCGTAGCACTGTAGCGGGCTAGAGTAATAATATACAGAACAGTTGAATAAGACTAGAAAGGAAATGTTCACATGCCGAGCGTGCCGAACCTACGATTACACTGTCATATGTTTGACACACACGCTTCTTAGTAATTCGGGTGGCGTGTAATATCAGCACTTTTGAATGTGTGACAGCTGCCCTTGATATTAGTTTGTAATTTTTATCATTAGACGATCGTAGTAGAATGAACAGGTGACAAGAGGCGATGGTAGTATTAATTCCACTCTTTCCTTTGGAATCACCTACAAAACTTTGCTTATAATAGTAACCGTAAAAAGTCTATTCCCAATTACAAAAATACATAATATAGAAACAAACATTCAAACATGGGACCACGTCATTAATCAGAAATCACAGCTGCATAAGATAAGAAGGGAGATAGCGAGTATTTTGTATGTGGCCGAGTGTCGCCGCTTGTCTGTCACCTGTTCATTCTACGATCACACGACAATGTCAAACATTTTAGACATTAATGAAGTGCTGCTTTTGTCACACATTTATAAGTGTTGATATTACACGCAACCCGAATTACTAAGAAGCGTGTGTGTCAAACATATGACAGTGTAATCGTAGGTTCGGCACGCTCGGCATGTGAACATTTCTTTTTTAGTCTTATTCAATTTTTTCTGGTACATATGTTAGAATTTTAACTTTAATATTACGTAATATTGGTTGATACTTGTTATATGATGATTAAAAACAATTTTCCGTTTTAAATAACAAATATATGTTTTTGTTGTTTCATGAAATTATTTAGTATGGATGCTGCCTTTGCGTCATATATGA
>AP025391.1:0-19573 GCA_030295005.1 Cephonodes hylas
CTTCAGGCCAGTGTTATTGGACATAGTATAGTTTCTACATAGTAAGAAACAAACTTGAAAGTACTTAGGTATTACAGAGACCTTGGTAGTATAAAATTTGTCTCAATTTTTAATAAATAACCACCTCTATTTATTATAGTATTACTGATGTAAAATATTTTAAAATTTATATGAATAAGCTAAGTGATGCTAACAGGAAATCAATGTAACATAAACAGAAATTGATTAGAAAAAATAAATACATGTACCATTCAAAATCTTCATACCATTACTTCAGGAGGTATATTTAAACAAGTTATAAGACTAAACCATACAATTCTGTGGGAATGTTTTTGTAACACGCTGAAACAATCTACAAACAAACTACATGACAACATAGCACTTAAACAGTACATTATCTTAGTATAAGAGTCTCAGAATCATTTAGTTACATTAGTTTTCATTTCCAGTCCCAAAATGAAAATATAGAAATGGGACTGAAAAATCTAAGTCTTATTTGAATGCCAGAAACTAACTAGCGAATCCTGTTGGCTAAAGCATTAAGACTCTCCATTGTGACTGATAAAAGAAAAATATGACACTGTAAAAAATGTTTGTTATTGTCAAAAATATCCATATTTAAATTATTACTTTCACACATGGTAACATAGCTACCCCTTGTTGTTTCACTTTGTATTTTTTTATTGTATGCTTTTCACATGACAACAAGCAATATTACAAATCCAATTATTCTACACAATATTTTGAAAACTTTCTAAGTGGCATAGAATATTTGTTCAAATGTCAACATTAGGCTTGCAAATATCATGAACAATTAGAAGTATTAAAATACAATGTTGAGTAGTTGTTAACATAATTATTAGAAGAGGGCATCACAGCTGATAGAGAAGTAGCATTCCTTCTAAACATAACTTTGGTGTGGTAAAAATTTGTTAACTCTCCTTGGGAAACTTAAGCATGACAATTGACAATATTTTTTAAAAAGAATTACAAATATAGCCATAATTATAATATTTCAACTACTATCATAATAACAGAATATTAAGAGTAATGTACAAAAAGAAAAAAACATGAATATTTCATTTTTTTTGTTTTGCTTAATATAACCATTATTTTTACATATACTATAACATTTGAGTGATGTTTATTGATAATAAACTTTGAGAGAAACATTTGTAAACATGATACACTTTGCAAGCCTTCTTACTTGAAAGACAAACTTGTAAATATCTTTCAACAATTTTTGTTATATAATACATTTATAAATTCCAATAAATAGGTCACATTTAAAGCAGCATCTTTAATACATTGTGATAGAATTCATATTTTCCACAAAATACTTTCTGTACTAATATTTAAAAAATAATAATTGATAACTAATATTAATAATTAATCAATATTGTTTACAAATATAATTTACAATTGCCAATAGTTTTATTAATACAATTTAAAAATATAAGTAAAAAGCATTCAAACTATGTATTTATTGCATACTTATATCAAAATAATAATCCAGGAGCTACTTCACAAATGTCTTCATTAGTTTCACCTCTCACAGCACACAGTAAACATATAGAACTATATTTAACTAAGTAGAAAGTCTTCTATGCTAACTATGGCCAGGCTAAATGAAACATCAATATAATGCCTCAAAAGTTACAGCAGCTGTTTGTTTTACGTGCAGTCTTATAAAATGCTTTACTATGCATTGATAAACTGTCAGACTTTGCAACCAAATCATCCAATTTCTCTCCTCTTTCTAGAACTGCTTTTATAGTATCATGAAGAATAATTTTAGTCTCATCTAAATCACTTTGTATCTTTGTCAAAGCATCTGCCTCTTTGGGATTTTGATACTTCTCCAGATGTTGTGCTAGTGCAGGAAAATCTATAGTTGACTCATTACCGGTAGGCCAAGTATTAGCGGGCACTGCAACCGTAAACTCATCTAATGTTTTTGTGATCAAAGTGTGAGCAACTCTGTTGGGGTATTCATGGTCTGTGATCAGCACTCCAGCTAGATTATCAGCTCTTACATATACTTGCAACATGTATTCTCCTTCTTTCACAGACTGTCTGGCAGCTTGTTGTGTTCTCTCAACCATAGTTTTACTTACAAAAGACATAAACTCTTGCACTGAACCTCGTTGGAAATAACTGAAGCTTCGCAAATCATACGCAGATTTGAGGATAGTTGCATTGTTGATGCCTTTGTAGAGCACCACTACAGCGTACACTTTGACCATTTTAACAATTTAATATAATATATTTAGGTAAACAAAGCACTGAAATAAAAAAAACAATGAAAGTTAATATTACATACAACACACTTCGTGAATATTATTTAAACTAAAAAAACAATTAATACATTTTAAATATGTTATTATTTTAGTAATGTTAAATGCACGGAAAGTGAAAGCTAACTCTATTATGATTTTTATATTACTTACATATACGTCTATTTATACAAAGAACGAACGTTTTTAGTATTTTTTACGAAGGAAATCTGCGATAGTAACAATTATTACGTTAAATAATAATAAGATATTGGTCGCGGATTTTAGCCAGCAAATAAAAATTATGACAAGTGTAGGCTTTGCGTCAGAAAGAGATGAGACGTGAGCACAGATGTCAGATAGACGTTGCGTACAGATGGCTTAAATTTGTTATGAGTCATCAATACTCTCTTATTTCTATTAAACAGAAATCAATTTCATTGTGAGAAATGTACATGCAATGAGTTATCTTTAATCATTAGCTAATATTTATTATCAGCTTTAAATCGTTTATTGCTACATATTAGACACTAAATTTCTTCAAATAAACTCATTTGAATTTGACCCTCGACATACCTACCTATTCAATTCATCAATCAATCAAGATTATGACAATAGCCTTTTTTCAATATATAATGTAATGCATATTCATAAATAATTCAAACACTGGTAGTCTAATATTATATTATATATCCGACAATCGACATATGTAGTATAACCATAATGCTGATTGCTGGTATCCCACCTACCACCTTGTCATTTGTGAAATGTCAATTGTGAATTGCTTGGTTGTACTGTGTACACACAAATGCAAATTGTCAAGAAAAATATATTTATAGAGAATAATACATTTTACAGTCATTATACGACAATTGGCGAAATATGTCTTTTTAAATCTGTACATCTAATTGGACTTCGAAGTGATAAACATTTTAAAGATATTCTTTCTTCAACCTTTTTGGAAGAATAGTTTTCGTGAAAATGTCTGATATTTTGGAAAAAACAGAAAGTGGATCTGACGCTCGACGGAGAATATTGAACATTGCAGTATCTACAGTACTTCTAGAAGCTGGATTTGATGCTGCTGATAAGATGTCACTCGAAACTCTGACCGAAATGCTACAATGCTGTAAGTAAAAATTTATTGCTCATAAAATTTAGACACAAGTATAAACGTATAAAATTTGGCAAACGTAGAGTAATGCTATTGTTGTTTTGTTATTAATAAGAATCCCTTGTATATTGTATTTGACCTATGCTATAGACTAATGAGACTAAACAAACAGTATTAATTTCGAAACAAATATTTAATCATAAAATGACATATTTTAACGAATCTTATAATGTATAGTTCCTTCATAATATAAATAATGTTCCTTCATAATATGTGTTATTTTTATTGCAGTTCTATCAGAAGTTGGTAATTCTGCCAAAGGCTATTGTGAATTGTCAGGCAGGGTCGAACCAGTTTTGGGAGATGTGATGATGGCACTTATTAATATGGGTTTGTATTTCAATGATCAAATAAGCTATAAGTTTTAGTTAACTTAAACCAAAAGTTAAAAAAATTTTTTAACTATCAGACTAAACTTTCAGATAATCCATTAACATCATATAAAATATACATCAGCTTTATTAATGACCTGTTGAATGAGCAAAAGCTTTTGATATTTCTTATTGTAACACAAATCACTTGAAAAAAAAATGCTTAAATAAATATTATGTTCAGGTATAAACATCCAAGGGCTAGAAATATATGCAGCTCGCCCCAACAGACATGTGATCCAGCCCCCTCAACAGGCGCCAGCACCTAGGACTCCAGCTATGCTCTCTGCAGGATCTAAGGCTAAGCCTGCTCCGCACATACCATTCCATTTACCACCCTTGCCAGATCCCCATGCATACATTAGGACACCAGTAAGTTTAATAGCCTTTTTTAAAATAAATAATTTTGAATTATGTTGATGGTATGTATAAGTGTATTGCTATAAGATTTCAGCCCTGTTTCTACCTGAATTTTTAGTGAAAATAAATATTGTATTTGAAATAGCATGAACACAGAAACATAATCAGATGTTCTAAAAAATCCTTCTTTTATAGACACACAAACAACCTGTAACAGAATATGAAGCCATCAGAGAAAAAGCAGCATCACAGAAAAGAGATATTGAAAGGGCACTCACAAAATTCTTAGCAAAAACAAGTGAAACACATAATTTGTTTAATACAGAGGATAATCAAGTTTTTCCGTGTAAGTGATAATGTTGAAACATTTCCTTTTCTTATATTATACAAGATTGATGATATTTTTGATCTGTCTTTTTGGATAATAATTAAAATGATATATGAGTGTTAGAGAGTGTTCTTTCTTTTAAGTCATCACTCCCTAAACGGAGTGCAGAGTTGAAACTCTTATTTAATTACATGTTAAATTGGGTAAGAATGATGTTGTGTTATAGTCAAGTGATTTTTCTTTTATTTTTCAGTAATTGCATGCAAGCCAACATTCCCAGCATATTTGCCTTGTCTGTTGCCTACAGATCAAGTGTTTGATTTTGATGAATTAGAATACCACTTCCAAGTAGCCAATAGAACTGAAGATATGCCTACAGAAAAGAAAGGTATGTGTTTTTTTTTGCTACTATTAACCCCAATTATGTATTGTAGATATTTTTCACCTTTTTACAATATTTTGATAAGTTTTATAAAACCTATGCAATATTAGGTAGAAAGTATGAAACTTTAAAATATTTAGAACAGCCTTTAATGTTTGTGACAGAGTATGGATTTAATATCATCAAATTCATGGTAAAAAGCTATGCATTTCATTTCATTCCACATAAACCATAGTAACTTTTAGTTATTTAAATAATGTTGCTATATTAATTCAATTTTTATTTTAATAGTATATTCAATAGTAGTATCATCGATCTACTAAATACAACACATTCGAACATATAAACATATTCTTAATTTTTTGACAGACCAATCAGACAATGAAGGTGAAAATGGAGGTGATAATGAAAATGCCAACAATTCCCAATCTGAAAATCAAGATTTGGCAGCATCAAGTCCTGACCGAAATAAATCTGGTGGTTAGATCATAACATGTTATACTTATGTAAGGATATATAAATGTATTTTGATTAAATAATGCTATAATACAAATTGTTTTTTAACTTTTAATTGCAAAAGTATAATTAATTATGATGATTAAGATGTCTCTGATGTCTGACATTGTCAGTTAAAGACACAAGTTTATTAAGTATTTGAAGTGTAGTCAATACATTCTTAGAATCCATACTAATATTATAAAGCTGAAGAGTTTGTTTGTTTGTTTGTTTGTTTGAACGCTAGGATCTCAGGAACTACTGGTCCGATTTGAAAAATTCTTTCACTGTTAGATAGCACATTTATCGAGGAAGGTTATAGGCTATATATTATCACGCTACGATCAATAGGAGCGGAGCAGCAATAAAGAATGTTTCAAAATCGGGGACTTTTTTCCTTTTTGTGAGCTTCCGCTGCGTACGCTGCAGAAACGGTTAAAGTTTCGCTAAAATAATGTATGACAGAATTGTTCCCCTTTAAAAATTCTAAAAAAAAGTCCGCGATAGCATATGTCTATCTTTTAAGGTTGGCTCACTATAACGTTTTTTATTCTAACCAAATTTATTTTAAGTAAAGCATTATTTGTGAAGGTGTTTTTACAAACATGATATTAATCCTTATCCAAATAAATACGTTATTCATTACAACTATTTAATACAAAATAAATTTGTCCTTTACATCATTTGATTTCAATGAGTATCTTAGAAGATATCGCAGTTTCAAAATAATGATCAAGCGCGCAATAATGATACTCAAGGCGTCGACCGGTGCGTTACGGTTTCACGTTGAAACAATTTGACCGATTTGTATGATTTTTGTATATTTAAGTAAATGGGGCTCTGCGGAGTAAAATACTACAACTTATTTTCTTTCTGAACCGAACCCTGTAGTCCACGTAGACGGAGTTGCGGGCAAAAGCTAGTTTTATTATAAATGTGAAAGTAATTTTGTCTAATCCCTATCTTTTCATCACAAGATTGATTTCCATCAGGCTGCAATGCCAACCAATATGTCCAACTACCCCAATGTCCCCGTTAATCCTTATATTATCATTATATCATGTCATTTATGTCCTACTGCTGGGTCTTTCTTTTGAGAGATTGCTGGAGTGCAGCAGGCTAGTTTAGTGTGTAGGACAAATAATTTAAGAACAACTATGATTTTTAAAATATTCACATTATTTTCAGTTTCACAAACAACTAGACTCTAAAAAAATTGTTGTAAATCACACAGATATTCTTTTTGATGCAGATACCTGGTATACCTAGGACCTTTTGTTACAGGCTTGTTTAGTGGAATTTTTCTTTCACAACATTTTGACTGCCTCGTGGTCTCACGGTACAAGTATGTGCCGTGCGATCTAGAGGTCCTGGATTCGATTCCCGGGTCGGGCAAAGTGTTATTGTGTTTTTCCATTAGGAAATTCTCAGTAGCAGCACGGAGTCTGGAAATGTGCCCGAAAAACAGCAATAGACTCGCCCCCTATTACGTGGGACTGATACATACCTGGCGAAATGTGGGTGCAGAAATCCATCTCTGCCTAACCCTACGCAGAACATACGCGTGAGGTATGTTTGTTCTTTCACAACAACATATGCATTCCACATAGACAGACTACTAACACAGCCCTCATTTAGTTGGTCTGTATGTAGCTTTTGATAGTGTTTTCAATTCAACTTTTTTATCCAGTAGTTCAAGTCTTGGTTTTCCTATTTAAAGCAGTGTGGAAGTTAATGTATTAATATTTTATAAATGTTACATCTGTATTTATTTCTCTTATTTAGGATATGTAATAAAAATCCAAATTTATAAAGTGTATTTTATTAATGTTATTGTTACAAATAAGATTACTTTAAACTTGCAGAGTTTATTACAGGCAGTTTTTTGATTCCATCTTTGTTAACAACAAACACTTGGAAATTGGGCAAATTGATAAATAATCTTTTGTGGACTTCTTGAACACACTTTTTGAGCATTTCATATGCCACTTCTTCTGTTGCATCTGAAACATCATAATAAATAACAAGTTAATATGATTGTGAACGAAAAGCCAACCCACATTAGGCCAAAATGGTGGATGCAGTAAAAAATGCCCTAACAATAAATATTAAGTTGATATGTAAAGGATATTTTTTTGCTAACAAAACTTAAAATACATTTTAAGTGTTATTTTTATGAACCTAATAATTGATTTAAATTATGTATTGTAATGATGTATTGAATGTAAATAAAATAAAAAATGATGTTCATACCTCTCTTATAGAATCGGTCCATAATGCTCAAGCTTAGGTAACCACCAAAGCCATGAGCTGCAAATGGTACCTTTACACTTGAAGCCAAATAATCCATAAAGTAAAGTTCTGGGCCATTTTCTTTGTCATACCCACCCATAAGCAAGTTTACAAAATATGGAGTCTGAAATGAGAAAAAAGTATTTAATAAACAGGTACTTTAAATACATATTTTATATTTATTACAGTAGAACTCCAATTATCCGAACTCCGACTATCCGAATCGCCGATTATCCGAATCATAAAAAATTGTCCAAAAAACGGTTGAAGACCGCAAAACAGCTTACATTGACGGAGAGGTTTAAAAAAAATGATTTTTATTTCTAAACTTGTACATAAGTACATTTTATTTATATTTAAAACATGTGAAAATTTCATGTTTCTTTCATTTAATTCAATAAAAAAATAGTGCAATATCAAAACGTAGCTTTTATTCTCTCCAATGGCAATTTAAAAAAAAAATCCGATTATCCGAATATTTGATTATCCGAATGGGTCCCGGTCCCCATTAATTCGGATAATTGGAGTTCTACTGTACATACAAACAAACCACATAATATAAAATTGTAAGAGGCAATATGATATAGGTGAAATTATAGGCTAGAAAATTATGTGGAAATTATAAAAAATGTATGGTTAATAAACTCTAGCTATATTTATAAACATTAGTTAATAAAGACCTACCTGAGCATGCTTTGGTCTGCTCAATAGATTACATTAAAGAAAATTAACAAAACACATTTAAGTAGTAGGCAAAGCAAATTATAAACTAGTTTTATAAAGTAAAACTAGACACTAGATTGATAGGAAGAAAGTTATGACTCCTATTCTTTGCAGTCATGAATAAAATGGTCAAGAGGTTGAAATGCCTATGTTAAACAATGTGCAAGTATTGTAGCTTTATAGTCCATTAAGCTACAAGTCTTGTGTTAGTTAATAGTTCAATAAACCAAATATAAAAGTGCTCTTAAATATTATATAGATATTTGTCATGATGCAGATATTGAACTTCCACTCCTATGCATTTCATATATTTTAACAACTTCGAAACTTCAATGTCAACTCCAGCCAAAAGATCAAATATTGAATAATGCGAGTCCAATGTAAGCATTTAAAAAAGAGGCTTAAAGTACTTACGCTACTTCTTAGATACTCAGCGAGATTACGGCGAGTGAAGTTGGCAGCCGCTGTAGGCCCCAATTCGTATCCATTACGCATTTTATACAGTTGGATGTTTTTTGCAATATACTCGGCAAATTGGGACGTATCACCCGAGTCTCCGATAACACCCATTACTAGTTTATCAGAGATCTTGTATATTTTCTCTTCATCTAGAAAGATAATAAGGGTTTTAGAGGTCTAAAGTCATCAAACAACTCCAAAATCAAAATCTGCAACTCACCGTCTTTCATGACCATAATACTGTGACTGTTGCTTTGATCAGCAGCTATCATAACAAAATCATTGCACTGTACTCCTAAAAGACACTGCAAGTTGATGTTCGACATGGTGTTACTTCGGCAAACAATAAAAATCACAAAATACCGCAACTCTAACCTCCACTACTGACTTGGAGTTCCAACTTCCAAACAAACTTGTCAATTCACTCTCTGAAGTCTTGAGTTGCCGTTTATATGAATGAATTGTCACCATGGGCAATAATTTAAATCAAAATCAATTACTTATATAAAATACCAATTTAAGAAGTACAATAATCTTTTAACAGTAAATATATAAAACGATTCAAATATTTTACCTAAATGTGAAATGTTTTTTTTTATTTTTGTTCGACTAAATAGACCTAAAGTAGTGCTGTAAATAAATGACAGCATAATGTACATAAATATTGAGGTTATAAATATACCAAAAAATATATTTTTTTTATGCCGTAAGAGATGATATGATTTTAAAATAGTTAAAATGTTTAAAAAAGTAGCTTTGGGAATTTCAGGAGGTGTAGATAGCGCGGTATCGGCCCTACTACTTAAAAAAGCTGGTACATAGTTCATTTTATTACTACTTGTTATACCCAACTTTAGACTTATTTTATAAATAAAGTACATAATTTGTAGGATACCAGGTGGAAGGAGTGTTCATGAGAAACTGGGATAATAATTATGAAGCTGGATTTTGTTCAGATGAAAAAGATTTCGAAGATGCGACATTCGTATGCCGAAAGTTAAACATACCACTTCACCGCGTTTATTTTATTAAAGAGTACTGGAATGAAGTTTTCACTGTTCTACTGCATGAATATGAAAATGGACTAACACCAAATCCCGACATACTTTGCAACAGATATATAAAATTTGACAAATTCTATCAACATTGCAGAAACAATTTGGGATTAGACGTTATTGCTACAGGACATTATGCTAATACATCGTTTGGACCATTCTTAGAAAGATATAATGAAAATGAAAGTAACTATATCCTTCACAGTATAACAATAAGTTGTAGTATTTACTAAATAATTATTATAAATTTATTTTTTAGGAGTGAAATTGTTACAGCCAGCTGACAAATTTAAGGATCAAACATTCTTTTTGTCACAAGTTAAACAGTTTTCACTTCGGAAATGTATGTTTCCATTAGCCAATCTAATAAAGACTGATGTAAGAAAGATAGCTATGCAAGAAGGGCTCATTAATGTTGCAAAGAAAAAAGATAGTACTGGCATTTGTTTTATTGGGAAAAATAAATTTCAGAATTTTATAGAAGAAGTGAGTTATTATAGATCAATTACAAACAAATATAATTCTTATCAACATTTTCATCCTCCATAATGAATCTGTTAGATGTTTTATTACTTTGTATTTTGAATTCAAAACTTTGTTAGGATGCAATACAATCTGGTGTTGTTTTTTTCAGTACATTCAAACAAAGAAAGGACTTTTTATAGATATTGATACAGGAAAAGTTGTTGGAGAACATAAAGGTCTGCACAAGTGGACTGTTGGCCAAAGATGCTGTTTAGCAAACTGGAAGGATGCATATTTCATATACAAAAAAGACTTGAATACAAACAATATTTATGTGGTAATTATTGCTCTGTACCTGGTTCACTTAACAGATAGTTACACTTTAAAAGTATACTTATACTTTCTTTTCACTTGAGTTTGACTACTGTATAAATAAATATATAATACATTTAAAAATATGATGTAATAAGTTAAAAAAAAACAAATTTTTAGGTTGCAGGTACAAAGCATCCAGCAATATGGAATAACATGTGTTTCACCCATCTGCCTCACTGGATATGTACTGAACCAGAGGAGTTGACCAACAATGATGTACTACAGTGTTACTTTAGATTTCAACACACAAAACCTCTAGCACCATGTAAAGTTGTGAATAATGATGATGGACTTACAATAATACTTGAAAAAAATCTAAGAGCAATTACTGAAGGCCAATATGGTGTGCTGTATAAAGATGGTGAATGTCTTGGTAGTGCTAAAATCAAAAATATTTGTCATAATCTTTGTTATTGATATTTTGTTATTATAAATGTGTTATTGTTATAATAATTGTAGTTTTTATTAATATTAAAGCAAAAATACACAAGCCAATAATATTTTGACTTTTACACTAATATAAAAAAAATTGATCTGTAAAAATATCACAAAATCGGTGTTACTTTAGTAATAAGATCGAAACAATCTTATTAATTTTTTAGACCTGTATTGTGGGTATAAGACACTACGAGACACTTTTTCGGTCACACCCAGACCCGGAACAAATGTTTCTGCATCACACAAACATTTGTCTCGGTGCGGAGATCGAACCCGCGGTCTCCCGTTTCGCAAGCTGGTATCTGGCCAACTGCGCCACGGATAATATCAAGAAATAATCTCAATTCCTGTCTTAGAATAGGTCTAAATATTGTCTAATAAGAATAATTTATTTGAGAGCTCACTTACAAGCTTGACCTGATTGGTTCAATATGGGGATCGATCTTGATCGTTACGAATCAGGATTGTTTATTAATAAAAAAGTTTGTAGATTAATAAAAATGTCTCGGATTTACTTTTCTTAATGATTCGGTTGACAATAATACAAAGCTCTGTTTTTAAACATAGGAATTCTATATCCCTGAAGGGGCAAGTAGATATCAAAAACCTCACAAAAGAGGAGGCTTTTGACACATACCACAAAAAATGCCTACTGAGTATTTTCTATATGGAAAGACCTTATAATACTGTTGACCTAAGAATCGACCCAATGACTTCCTAATTAAACGATCTATGAAATAAAATAATTACTAATTAGTCCAATTTGATTTATTTCATACTATATCACGCAATAAACATCAATCTTATTTGGTTTCTAGCCGTATGATTTGGCCTGTGCCTACGTCAATAGCAAGCAGTCGTGAAAGTATGTACTTATGTGAAACGGAACGTAGTCTGAGTTTTTCACAAATTGTTTTGTCAAATTGACTTTTTACAGTAGGTACCTATCTGACTTGAGTATCCAGCAGTGTTTGTCGCATTGTCAATAAAAATGAAATTAGGAAGAGCCGTCACAAACCAATATAAATAATTTACTAAATGAAAAATAGTAAATTTAAGCAGAAAATGTATTGACAGTGTAGTTTTGTGATAAACAAGTGAAATAACGTGCAAATATGTCGGTTCCTCCCTTAAATTATTCCGTACCGCCGCCGAATGCTAATGTTCCTCCCCCATTGGCGCATTCTGAACCTCCAGATTTTCACAATCAAGTTCTCTTCGACCAATTAAAGCATCCACCCCCTTCGTACCCTATACCCTCGCTTTCCAACCCAGAACCACCTTATGCTGCCATGGGGAAACCTATGGGTACAATGCCTCCGTTTAACGTACCTCCGCCAGTATTACCCACATATCCTCGTTATGACGTACCTCCTTACTCCCCACACTGCCCTTCACTGGGCATGCCAAGAGAATACATGTACCAGGATCCCGGAATATATAAGAAAAGAGATTCGAGTAGCTATAAAACAACTAGTAGTATTAATAATGATATGGATGTTGGACCCAGTACATTAAAACATGATGCAGCAAAAAACGATATGTTCTCCATGGATTTTAGCAGATTTCCACCACCTCACTCAAGTGATTATTCCCCCAAGCAGAGAACTTCGCCGAGTCGTAGTTATGATCGCGAAAAAAGAGATCGGGAAATGTATCGATACTGTGACAGGAACCGGGATCGCGAACGCGACAGGGAAAGGTATCGCGAGCGAGACAGGGAGAGGGGAATGGATAGGTATAGAGAGAGGGACAGAGATCGAGAAAGAACTCGAGATAGAGACAGAGATTATAGGAGCCGAAGCCGAAGGAGCCGCAGCCCCTCATATTATGGGCATCACAGCAGAAGCCCATCACATTGTAGCCACAGAGAACGGGAAGCGTATTACAGAGCTAGGGAAAGATCTGTACATCATAGGAGTCCCTCTCATCACAGAGAGTATAGAAGCGAAAGCAGGAGCTATGATGCACATTCGTCTAGAAGATCATCCAGTAGTGCTCATCCACCACATAGAAGACATGGGCGGTCACCCAGCAGAGAATCTCATGCCCATAGTCGTTCAAAAGAAATGCCACACTCATCACACCATTCGCGTCATGAAAAGGGGCCGCCAAAACCTATGACGGACCGTGAGAAGATTTTGGAAGAATATAGGTAAGTATTGTCATGGATATACATGTCAATAAGCAAAGTATTCATGATCCCATTATTCTATTACTCTTTAAGGACACCTTCACATGTATATGTAAAAATTGAGGAATAAAAACTATGTACTAAAAACAGTCCATTCTTAGTATTTCATTACAGACTTTTTTTATTATGTCGAAAATTTAGTTTTGGCTTCTTTAATAAATTAGATCTTAGATTTAACAAAAGTTCCATATTTTGTATGCAATGAATTTAGAGTCATAAAGAATTGTTGCCATGGAATATAATTAATCATCATCATCATCTACAGCTCTTTTTCAACCCACTGCTGGGCATAGGCCTCTCTTCTGGCATGTCACTTGTCTCTATCAATATTCAATATTATGCTTAAGTTTTTCACTTGCATAATCATTACAGCAAAACATAAGGTTTGTTTGAAGCACTTGCTTTAATAGTGAAAGAAAACATTGTGATAAAACCTGCACACCTCAAAGTTTTTGGAAATCTCTGAAGCCCATGGACTATGGGTTAAACCCTCTCAAGTTGCAGAGGAGGGAAATGCCCAGCAGTGGGATGTTATAGGCTGATGATGATAAAGTTACAACTATATCAAAAAGCAAAGACTGAATGAAGAACACTTATATCAAAATGTAATATCTATGTTTCAGAAAAAATTATTGTCATACATCTGAAGATCTTATACAGAAAATGGAGGAATGGTCCAAGGAGCATAATACAGATGAAGATGAGGTAACCAATTAATGTTGTATATGCTGTTACTATTACTGTTAGGTCTAAAATCTAAAAATGACAGAAATCCTTTATTTTATGTGATATGTAAAACCTGATAGCATGTAGTTGTACAGATACATCTTTAACTACCATATATAAATGTTTAAATATCAAATTAAGTTTGTTTGTTGCACTTTCATGCCTTAATCATTAAACTAATTATCTCTTAATATAGCGATTGGATCTAGCTGCCCTGGACTTTGTGCAATAATCACCATAATTACTGATAAAATATATATATATATATATTTTAAGGGTTCGAAAATGTGGTACAGAAGCTCTCCAGCAGAACTTTACTATAAAACATTGGAAGGTGGTGTAGGTGTACAGCAAACAGTGAAATTGGAGAAATTGTGTGAGAAATTCTTCCAAAGACTAATAGAGCGAGGGCGCAAGTCGCGGCCAGAAGTAGATGAACTGCCGCCTCTGAAGACGCCCAAAAATAAAACATGCATGCATCCACATTCACGTGAGTAGTGAAATATTATTTTTCATAATAAAGCAGCTTATTAAAGGCAATGTTTTTCTGTTGATTCCATATATTTTCGTATGTATTCGTCTAGAACATGTTGCTACTTGCATCTAAAAGATTTATAGCTTATTAATAAATTGGATATTAAAATAAAAAAATACAGAATGTAAAAAGGTCCTAGTATGTTACAAATAAAACATCTTGTTACTATTCTTTTGCAGCGGATGATAAAAATCAGGCATCCGCATCGTGTTTGGACGAGGAAGGGTTCGAAGGGTTCACAGACAGAATCATGTTGGAGTTGCAAAGGAAACAGAGTCACCCGAGACGGTTGCATCCGGAGATGTGGTATGTACATCTTAGTTTATTGGTTACAAGCTGTGGCCAGCAAATCCAAATGCCAAATTTTATTCTGATTGGCCGTGCTCCATGACTGGGCTTACTAATATTCAAAGAATCGAAAAAAAAATACTATCAACAACCTCACAAGCTTTACTTGTTTGGTACATTGTGAAGGATTTATTAGTTCATATTCCAATCTTAAATGCAGTTAGTAAATACGATTATGAATTGGAAAGTGAATTTCCAAAAATGATTACATTTTCGTCAACGGGTCTTTTTATGTGATATTATCCAATAAACTGCATTTGGTGCAATATCCATAGAATATGTAATTTATGTGTACTTATTTATCTGAGTCATGAAATGATGATAATAAATTATTGTATATGGTTATGAATTGTTGTGAATATGGTGGTTTTAATGTTTTGTGACCACTAAACAGGTTCAACAGTACTGGTGAGATGAACGGCGGCCCGTTATGTCGGTGCAGCGTGAAGGCGCGGCGCTACGGCATGCGGCACGGCGTCTACGCGGGCGAGGAAACATTCCCCAAGTGCATACAGACGCACAGCAACATCGACAAACTCTACCATTATCGGTTAGTACCACGTTACTTGTAAATATTTCATCATATATGTCCTACTGTTAAACTCAGGTGGTGAAAGTTTAGCAACTGATGGAAGCTCAATAAGAGAACAAAAAGAAATGTTCTACTGCTCGTCAAATCTCTTCTCTGCAATTAAGTGGGTTTAGGCCTAAGTCCATCAAACTGGCCTAGTACGCCTTTGCGGACTACACACCTGAAAAATTCATAAAAACTTTTAAGTTGGGAGGTTTCTTTTTAACGTTCTCCTTTACCTTCCCAATATCCAGCACTACTAGCCTAGAGACTGATAATGATGATGATCATGTTATCCAAATCCCCAGCATCACGGTTTCCCCGCCGACGAACTTCCTGATCAAGGCGCCGACGATTATCGGCCACGACGAGCACGAGTTCCTGTTCTCCGGGTTCTCGATGTTCTCGCACTACCGGCTGGCCAAGCTGCCCATGTGCAAGGTCATCCGGTTCAACATCGAGTACACCATACTCTACGTCGAGGAGCCGGCGCCGCAGAACTTCACCATACAGGAACTCGACCTCTTTGGTGAGAGTTTGATATACCACCTCCTTTCTCTTTTCCCCCCTTTTTTTTTAAGTTTGAATGTAGAGTGTGAAGTCACTTTGTATTATACCGATATCCTGTTGTTGTATGTTTGAAAAAATATTAAGCAGGATTGAGGCTAGATTTAAACGTGGTGTAATTTGGGGGGATTTGCCATTTGGCGGGTAATGGATGGATGAGGGTTGCTCAAGACCGGGATGGTTAGCGCTTTCTTGGGGAGGCCTACGTTCAGCAGTGGACGGCGATAGACTGATTGATTTGATTGATTGAGGCTAGATTTGCCATTACGGAATTTACAATTTATGTGTGGTGGCTATTGTGGCTATCCAGGCGAATGCGAATATCATTAGAAAAGATTAGGATACAATATATATCATTTCAGTCGAGACGCCCATCGTACCCTTTTCTTTTACAATTCTTTTGTTTTGTGTTCTTTAATAATCGCTTATTAATTGCTCTTTAGGCTCTTTTACGTCTTATTCCATGTCTAAAACATTTCCTGGATATACATATAGATATTCTGAAATTAAAATAACATTGCATTTCCAGAGGAGTTTCTGTTCATTGAACTGCTGGAGCTGGTGGACTTGGACCTGGGGAAAGCTACAGATACTACGTGCTCGCAGTTCCACTTCATGCCGAGATTCGTGCGATACTTGCCGGAAGGGGGCTGTGAGGTATATTATTATTTATGCATGTAAAAATACTGTAAAAAGAAGTCTTTTTGAAATAGTTCTTTATTAGTCATTTTATGAAAACTGACTATGATTATCGGCCAGTCTTCCGGCCGAGAAATGTAATTAAATAGCAGCATAGTATGTCGTTTTCTAATCTCAATTAGGTCGTGTTGTGTAATCAAAACCATTTAGTTTAATTAACAACAAGATGGAGTTTTTTCGCATTTTGGTCTAAAAAATTTTATATGTCTAAAAGAATTATTCAGGGTCTGATTACTATAGTGATAAATGTTACTTCCCTATAGGCTATAGTCCTAAAGAGGTTATATTATCTTGTAGGTGCTGTCTATGTGCGAAGTGCTAAAATATCTGTTGGACGAGAGCGGTTTGCTGATACCGCCCGAGACTCTATCGGATGTCCACGCTATGGATCACTACACGTGGCAAAAGTTCGTCGATAAAATCAAAGGTAAACAATACTATTTAACCAATTTATTTATGTACTTCGAACACATTAAATTAACAATAATTATTTATTTACTTTTATCACATAATTTATACCGGGTGGCTGGTGAAAGGAATAATATTGAGAAAAAAATAAATAAACAGAAAATATTAATAAAATAGTAAATAAGATTATGTCATATTTTTTTAAATTTTATTTATTCAATGCATGGAAATAGCAATTTAAAAGGCTTATGCGGGGTTTGCGGGGGCCGACGACATTACATTAATTTATTGAAAAGTTGGGTCAAGTAATTAGAACGACAGTATCGAGTACTCTTCTTAAATATTTATGTATACCTACTCGTATATTTAAAAATTACCTATCTTACTTATATGTGCTTTTGATGTTACTATAGTGTCGATGATTTTTATTCATTTCATTCCTTTTTATCGACTTCTTTTCACTTATTTCTAAAAAAAATACTAAGAAACCGTTATTAAAAATACAGTGGCAGTGATAATTAACTTGCCACATTTTAACAGCTTTCAATGCTGTTTTACAATGCAGAATTATTTTGATTTTCTTAATCGTTTACTTGTACAAAAATAAAATTAATTTTGCAACAAACCTATTAAAATGACTACTGCTTTTATACTAACCATTTAATGCTTAACGCGTTTGATCACTAACATTAATTTAATTCAATAATCTGAAGGTGTCGGATTTACCGTTTGTAATTAACATGAAAATAACCGTCACTCAAATCTTGGTTCGAGTGATATAAGATTGGCTAGACATTTTCACCACTTCGAGTGTGTAAACATACTTTGGTTCAGGCATGATAGTAACATATCCAGGCAAGAAACCCTGTTCCGTTCGCGTAGATCAGTTGGACCGCAGCCCGCCATCTGGCGACGAGAATTCGAAAGAAGCGAAGACATTTTATCCGGAAATTGTGCATTTCGGCATCCGGCCGCCGCAGTTGAGCTACGCTGGCAACCCAGAGTGAGTTGGATTATATTACTTGCAACACTGTGACTGGTTTGGTTTTGGAAGATGGTGTGAACGACTCGACTACCTGAACTTCATATTTTTGTCGGTTTATTTAAAAAAGAGGTAGGTATGCTAATAAAATGGAATCGTTATAAAATATACTATAAATATTACATATATTACATTATTACTTCAAGCTTCAATAGTATTCGATTATATAATTAGGAATTAAATTAACTAAACGGCAATAGGCTCGCTAATTATTATATGGGATTGATACGTACCTGGCGAAATGTGAATGCAAAAATGCTCCTCTGTATATCTCTTCGGGGAAAACAGGCGTTAAGTTATGTATATATGTTTGAAAGTTATGTGAGGAACTTTAAAATGAGGCGAAAAAGTTAGATTATATTTTACTAAAATGCTTATAATTTACTTTGAATTTGTCACACTACTTTACATAACAGTACTTTACTCAACATATCTTTATCATTGACATTGTCTTATGTTTTTCAGGTATCAAAAAGCGTGGCGGTACTATGTGAAATATCGGCATCTGATCGCCAACATGGCGAAGCCCTCGTACAAAGAGAGACAGAAACTCGCAGCAAAGGAGGCTAAGTTGGCCGAGATGAGAATGCAGAGTAAGATGAAGCGTGACGTCACGGTAGCCATGTCATCCAAAGGATTCCACACCACTGGCTTGATGTGTGACGTAGTGCAGGTAACGGGCATCAATATTTAATTATCATAAAATAGGTTCTAGTATTTACGTTGTATATATTTTTGGTAGGTGTCCAATAAAGAGATTATTAAATAAAAAAATAAACACTTTGCAAAAATATTTTTGAGCTGGCACGATACGGCAAAGTGGCAACACTCAATTTGATGGTAAATTCAGGGCGGGCTAAATAAAGTCGATTTAAAAAAAACGACTACGTACATACTCCAATACAACTATTTTGACCTTCGGGCATTTATTATAAAATCTGCGTTAAATATGGATAAAAACATTTATAATACATCATGGTTAAGTTTAATTAAGAAATAGCTATGTGAAGATGATTGAGATATAACAAAGGAAATGGGCAATAGACCATCTAATATCACAAACCCTTTCGTACCCACTGTCTTTAATATAGCTAAAATTATTTTATTCAAAATAGGTAAATTAAAATTGATAAAAAATCTATATTTATCTAAATTCCAGCATGCGATGCTGATCCCAGTATTAGTGCGCCATCTCCGCTTCCACAAATCCCTGGATAGCCTTGAGAAGAAGATCGGCTACGTGTTCAAACAACGGTCATTGTTACAAACTGCATTAACCCATCCTTCATA
>AP025390.1:0-25000 GCA_030295005.1 Cephonodes hylas
GTTGCGCTTCGATCTTGAAAAATAAATTAGGGTTTATATGCAAGTAATAACTAGATGATGTATAATATTTTATCAGTCAAAATATAATATTCTATTATATTTATATTACATCGTATTTGATATGGGAACCAGCGCTTGAAAAAGTTACTTACTTACTCTACGAAACTAGCTCAATAAAGCTATTTTGCTTACTTAAGAAACTGCTTTTGGAGGACTTTCAGATATCCAGGTACTCGCTTAAAGATCTTATTCCCCTTAAACAGGATCAATATTTTATTGTGAATACACACACGACTCCGGAAAGCCAGACATATGACAGTAGCTAGGCAGAGTGCTCGGCTGATCCCTTAGGCATACTTATACTATGCAAATATTAACTTTATATGAAACTTGTGAACTATTTACAAATCGAATGCAAGCCACCTCATCGATGAAAACGGGAATAGATCTTCCAATAACTAGAAACGTGCCCCTAGCGGTTCACGGTAATTGCGTGCAACATTTTAAACTCGCGAAACGTGCACAAAACACCAGTATCAATTTCATTTGTTTACATAAGTCATGCAGTTTATTTATAGGGTCAACTTATAACGAGAGTCAAGGTACGTGCAGATAAATGCAGGCAAACACATCATTTCAATTTTATTCAGTGCATTAGAAAATTATGCACAGAGAACACACTATAATTACTAGTTAGAAAACCTATGTTATAAATTAAATCTTTCCTAGATTTGCAGAGAAACATTGATATTACATGACAATTCTTTTGCTTCATGATATGTACCATGGACAATAATTAAAGGTTACTTGTATATTATTGCACCTGTTTGACAGATAAAATTACAGACTGAAGACGACAAATATCGTTTATTCAACAACTTCACCCATTGTTTGGTTATTCCACAACATTCCAAGCTCATTTTATTTTATTTTACTACATTGAGTTAATGGTACTTAATTCAACCAAAGGTATTTGCTAGATTTTCGACAATCGCCATTTATACAATTTTTAGCTCAAGCAATTTTGTTAAAGTCGATATGATAGGAATCACCAGTACCTATATTCTATAACCTTTACTAGGTGTAAAATATCCAGTGCGGTTTGTTGAACTCGCGGTAAAATTAAGGCCTTATAAACCTTAGACTCACAAATACTTAAGACTAAATACTTCGAGTAACGTGTTTGTAAAAATATACCTCTGCCTTCTGTGTGTATGTTTGTATCCATGTATCACCAGTACAGATACTTCCCAGCCAAACAGATGTACATTTTCTGGACGTCTGACAGGAGTTTCTGATTTAAACCAGAAAAGTTTGCTAAGCGCACTCGAAGAGAATGCAGATAATGATGACCTAATAGATAAATTAATGCTTCAAATTGCGTGGCATTGAGCAGTAGCTAATAGTATTCCCAGAGAATCATTTGGATTAATGATCATTATTTTATACTATATTGAGAGCAATGATGGCCTCGAGGTTTAGGCGCACGGTCGAGAATCTCGGCGGTCGCGGGTTCGAACCCCAGGCACACACCTTTGTCTTTTCGAAGTTATGTGTGTATTCAAATTGAATTATCACGGTGAAGGAAAACATCGTAATGAAACCAGCACACCTAAAAGTTCTAAGCTATTTCTTAGGTGTATAGTCCGCCAACCCGCACTAGGCTCTCAATGGTAGAGGAGACCCGTACTCAGCAGTGGGCGTATATGGGTTGATGAAGAAGATTTTATACTAATTCCCAAACATAATTACGGTCGATCCTGATTTAATAGTGTTTAAAAATAACCAATGCAAATCTTAATCCAGAGCATAAAACATCATTTTTCCTACGTGACCCGAATTCTGTTTGATTTAACCTCTATTTTTTGACTGTTATTACTTCATTGATAATAATAATCGTGTATTTCTTGCGATGGATCCTATTTGTAACTATTAATAGACTTTTTAAGATCATGGTTTGGCTGACAGAACATTTAGTAATATCAGTAGTTTATAAAAATAATAATAATAGACGTTTGTCTAAATGAGGTATATAGGTATTAGGTCCATGTGACTTCAAACAATATTTACTCGTTTTAGTTAAAGGCAAAAACAAAAGCAGATTCGCCATTTACATGTTTACATAAACATATAACGTTAAATATAGACATATCTTAAGCATGGATTAGTGGTTACGTGTGTTACGCTATACAATGTACAAACAAACTAGAAACAAATTACTTTTCGCATTCTACACATCAACATTACACGTACTTTCTCCTATCACAGTCGCATATTTTTTTCCATTCAATGTAAGTGCAAAAACCCGTCCGAGCGTCACAGCCTCACAATAAGTCCAAAATTGCCAATCTCCCACAAAACCGCTACGTACCAGTGACGTAATTGTACTCGTGCGAGAGAAATTCGTGACTACATAAAAAAGTTATTGAAACCTTTTCTACTCTATAATAGTCCCTGTAAGTTTCCAAAGAGGATATTGTAATATTTTCCGTTTGAAATCTAGATAACAACAATGCCGCAACTCTTTATAGGCTGTTTATCTGTAGTAAATGCAGTTACGGTTAACATTGGAACATCGATCAATGTTTACACTGTCTACCGTTCTTAACATACGACATGTGTGAACTAAACGTTTAGAAAATGAAGAATTAATTGCTTTGCCGATAGTATTAGATGGGATTCTCTGAAATTTTTGTCTTTAGCTTCGAAAGACTACTATTGGATATTGTAATAAATTACAGAAGACGAAGAAAACTAAGCGGTTCCCTGACCCAACATCTCGTTTACCGGGATTCTCATGTCTACTCCAAAATTAATCTAAATTAATTCAGTGGCTTCAAAAGTAGGAAATATGGATAAAATTAAAATCATAATAAACATTAGCTCTTTCAGTCACACTTTTTATTTATTAATTTTATAAATCAAACAAAGACGTATTTAGTGTAATTGGGGTTTATTTACAAAGAAAAAAAATATTTTGCCAAAATATCGCATAAGGCTTTCGTGGAATAAGGTGGTTAGTTTGCTAACCACCGTGACGGACGGCAGAAAAATAATGAAAACAAAAGACTATCAGAACCTAAGTTAGAAATAAGTTATTTATATATTTACGGTGCAAATATGTATATTTGTATGTTATGTATTCTTTATGATATTTAGATTTAAATGTAACTTATTTCTTATAAAAATCTTTCCGGATACAAAGGGGGACTCTACAAGTCCTGCATTGCCAGTCAGTACGTTCTTGCCCCTTTTGGTGCTGCATTTAGCACATTTTCGTGAAGTAGATCGCTTTGGCTGATGTGTATTGCTTTCCATCCGCAACTTTATCCAAACTGTTGACCTATGAATGTTAGCAAAGGAGAAGACGAATCAGAGCCATTGAGAGAACGTCAAGAACTCAAGTTGCGTTTCTTTGCTTGAACTGGTGCTAAGATTCTTTGAAACACACTTCTACGAAAGTCTTTCGTGTCTAATTGATCCTATTCTGGTGTTTTTTATTAAAATACTTACACAAAATTAATAATACAAAACCTACTATAGTCACGGTGGTCAGTAAACTAACCACCTTACTATTTACGTTTTTTATAAAAAAAATATAAACCGCAAACTTTATTTTATATCATATATGTACTCATTAAATATTAAATAACCGATAAATACTGAAATTATAATATAGTAAATATTCTTAAATTAATTGTGGAATTTTAAAATGTCCTATTCTAAAAACAGCACTGCACGCCTTTCTTAAAAATTCGAATAAAAATAACCACCGCGGTTTTGCGTCAAATAATGGTATCAAATGATAAACAACTATATAATAAACTATAAAAGTTCAGCACATCTCCGATAAATGTTGTGGAAATAAATTTTTATCAACTTCAAACAGGTGGTTTGAAAACTAACCACCTAGACTGAAAGAGTTAAGAGAAGCGCTGGGTATAAATCTTTCCCGGCCACATCTAGATATAGAATGGCAGCTTGTTCATGAAATACAATCATTTTCCGTTCTTGTCGCGTCCAGCTCGTATACAAACACATCACGCGTTGATTTGCGGGTTGGCAATGGTTACACACGGATGTGACGGTCCGCCAATAAAGCATTGGCATAAATTGCAGCCGTTTTGGCCGCGGTTGTGCGGTGAAATTATGGCTGTGCTTATCCTGTTTTTAATGGGCACGTGGTAAAATCTTTGTGTAATATTTGACGGTAGAAAAATGAAGAGGTGAGTCAATGTACTTTATGATTGAAATATTTCTGAAAGTGAAAAGGGGAATCTAATGTTGTGTTTCATGTTTGTATCTGTCCTGAAATAATACCCATCGTTCAACAAACACTACACTGAACAAAATATTTTCCTGAGGTAATATGAAGCTTCAAATTCAAACCAACAGGGTGCCTAACATTCGCTATATGGAACCGCAATAACAAATGAGTAATTTAATTCACTATGCAGCACAAATCAAAACCAAAAATCAAATTACTATAGATATCAAGGATTTTCTTGTCAGTCTTATCTTGATTTTTAATTATTTTTTTCACATACCTCTAACCTCTTGGTTTTCCAACTCCTTATTTATATTATCTTTTTGATAAACTTCATTGCGGGATTAAGACAAACTAGCTCACCTTAGATTCGCTGAGCTTCATTGCTCGTCAATACTGTGCGTGCTTACGATCCTGGAGTACAGGACTTACCAGCGGGTGTAATCTATCCCAAATACCAAATCCCCCCAAATGGGTGTATAATCAGATAGGGCCAATACCCCCAACGGTAAAATCCATTTCTAAATCGTAATGGCTGGTGATTTAGCTCCCCGCGGCCCTCAGCCGTGTGTCCTAATGATTTCATCAACAGGCAGTCGAATAAAGCACGCCACGAGGCTCGCATATAAAGGGCCGTGTATGTCATTGCTTTTGCCTAATGAACTATTTGAATGTAGGCCTTATTGGCCGCGAATAAATAAAGAAATAAATGTGGCCGACGCAAGATGCGCGCGCGCAACTTAATCTACTGTTTAGACGAGTATTCATAGTGTGGTGTTGTGACAGAAATGTATGGGCTTTGTTGTCTGGAAGCTAGTGCCTGCTCGCGACTTTACCTGGATGGGTTATATTAAAGAATAGATCGGTATAATTATGTAGTTTGGTGCGATATAGTTCTTCTTTATTGCGTGTTAGTTTTAAATAAAGTAAATATGAAATATTGTACGCATATTCGAGATTTGACTGGAAATTGTTCAACTATCACTCAATATCCGCTTGGACTAAAAATATTAAATCAATTTCAGTTTTTACCAGCGCCTTTATGGGTTCTTAACTTAAAGAAATTCTCATTAGCACCACAATCTGAAAAAGTTTTCGCAAAGCATCAAAGGTACAGATCCTTTTCCCGTGTATAATTATTTTGTTGATATGCTAAATGAAATAAAATATAAAAAAAATGTCTTGGTGTAGATACTATGAATACAGCCCGTAGTAGCGAGAAGTGTGTCTCCACGTTTGACAGAATGTGAAAATTATTCCCGGACAAGACGCGGGCGACGCGTCGTGTGAATCTGTGGCAGTGTATAGTTTCCCACAGGAGTACCTACACTACTGGCCGTGTGAATCCCATGGAGCCACGGGGAGTTTTAGGCGATAGACGTGGGACATGGGGAATAAAACCTTCGTGGACTTGATGACGTTGATCTATGTACTTATGGAAATTTCGACTGGATTTTGGCGCCACTTTGGTGATCTATGGTAATAATATTTTTGTGTGTAAGAAAAAGTAGTGGAGTTACATAGATGATAGGAGGAAATTTTTAAATTGTACAGGAATTAGGAAAATATTTCTATTTTAGAACTATTCGATATACTTTTGGGTAATTAAAAAAATTACAACATTTATATGAGTGCTTTCGAAAGATTTGCATTAAATATTAAACTCCCAATAATGACCGTATTCCTAATGTGTTTTGGAAAGATATCTAATTTATGTCCACATCACAGTTTTCGTAGCATCTATGGCCCTCACACCCCTAAAATCGATCGTCAAATCAATATCATCTTATCACGTAATCTACGAACAAAACTTTCCCCATCAAAAAATCAACATACATAAAACCGCGGAAACAGTCCCCGGCGTAACCTAAGACCGCGTTGTACAAATCCCGCCGTTAACGAGTTGGACCGGGATGCACGAGTGTTCAGTTTTACAGCGCGTAAAATCACATCAGCCTCGTTTAACTACGGTTTTATTAACTACCAGTCTTGATTCGGCGTCGGGTTACAGCCACGCCGCGGCGCACGGGGCGAGTTTTCATTCAATTATTTTGTATTTTATAGTGGAACTTTTAGATTTTAGAGTGGTATAGAAAATTTGATTGTATAAAACGGTTGTCGTTGTGTTAAGATTTGATTGATTTCGTACACTCTCACCTATATCCCATAATGCAATGTATAAAATACTATGACACCTCTGCTGTAGGTATTCTTCATGTCCATTTAACAATAGCATTATGCACTTTGGACGTATTACTTAGTACTTAGATAGTAGTACTTAGTAGGACATTACATAACTAATATTTACCTAAGCGAGGCAAAAAGTCCATCATTCTTTGACATAAGAGGTTCCACATTGAAGAAGTAGAACATAAGCTTACTAAGCACCGACATTAATTAGTGGAACTCTTCATTTTTAAATTTATTCCTTGCATACAAATATAACCTCACGCCTGTATTCCCCGACGTCGTAGGCAAATGCGCATTTCTGCTCTCAGATATTAAGTAATGATGCTATAGATGTATTACGGGCTTTTTTTCACTAACCCAGCCCGAGAATTGAACCCGGGGGCCCTAATACGGACGGCACATACTCATGCTGTTTCGTAGTATAATATTTCATTTTAAATATAATTCACTTATGTCACATTAAGCTTAGATGCCCGAAAAATATGGTTCACAAAAAGTAAGCCAGTGTGTTCCATCCAGAATCATTTATTGAAACAATAAAACGCGAGGCAGCGACTAGCAGCGCGTCAGAACGTTCTCAGTCGCAGTAATGTCCACGTAAATACGTCAATCCGATCGCTCCACGTTAATTTATTTTATGGCCGGTTAAAACGTTAATTTACAACTGTTTACGGCTGTTGGTGCGTGTCGCGCGACGTCTGTTCCGACCACCCCGCGACATTGCAACATCACGCAACATGTTTGGACTTAGAACAGACGAGTGTATGCAATATAACAACAAATAAAAGAAGCGTTATGATGTATCGTCGTCCTCCATTTGGACAGGGACATATCTACAGTATACATACATCATATTATAATATACTCAAGAAACTTTACAATAATATATCGCTCGGTATTAAGTTATTACCCATATCATATGGTTCCCATATTGATTTAAAGTTATGCTACTATGTCTGATATTAATCTTTTCAATCAATCAATCAATCAGCCTATCACCGTCCACTGCTGAACGTAGGCCTCCCCAAGAAAGCGCCAACCATTAATCTTTTAATTAATTAATCTTTAATTAATCACTTAATTAATTAAATTATAATATTTAATTATATTAATTCATTAATCTTTTAGCATTACCAAACTCAGCAGATGAAATAACCAAGAGAGTTGGGGTTCAGTTCGGTCAGAAATATCATAATTACCGTCATCCTCAGCCTATCCAATCGAAGGTACGAGCCTGCTCTATAACTGAGAGGCCTTAGTCCACCACGCTGGCGTAGTGGAGGTTGGTGGATTGAACACCTAAGAAATTCCTAAGAACTTTTTCACCAGATGTGTTCGAGTTCCAATTAAAACTATTATAGAAGACATTCTAGTAAATTTGAAAAATATTTCAATTAGATTCAAAAGACTTCAATAATAGTAATGCAAGCTTATATTCAAGAAACTATTATAGGATTATAGAATGTTCAATTTATGCATAGCCGTAATGGTTTCACTACAGGAATCGCTACCAGATGTCAGAACTCACAATTAAC
This sequence comes from Cephonodes hylas, assembly GCA_030295005.1. NCBI lineage: Eukaryota > Metazoa > Arthropoda > Insecta > Lepidoptera > Sphingidae > Cephonodes > Cephonodes hylas. The sequence goes on from AP025390.1 coordinate 7,993, forward strand.
CGCTAATAATTTTTGTTGAAATGTGCTGGAATGCACAAACCTACTACCTTATCCTTATAGATCGTTATCTTTATACCCTTATAGATTAGGAGCATCTAATAATAGCATCGCTATCATCATCAGTCCATATACATTCTACTGTTGGACAAAGGCCTGGGTTGAAACCTTAGTTCACCGTGCAAAGTGTAACCTCGAAAAGTCAGTTTGTGCGCCTAGGGTTTGAACTCGCGACCTCCAATATTCGACTCTAAACCTCGAGGCCATCACTTACTAGTCCCACAGCTCGATGAAAACAGTGTCAAAATGATAAACACCAAAATAATCCCAAGTACATAAATCGTGGCATTATCGTTCTGAAACATCGGAACGCAGTTAGCGCGGCACATTTAAAAGCAATAAAATCATACGACGACGTGAAACGCAATAAAGTGCTCGGCGATCCAAGATGGCGAGCATTACACTTGTATCTTTATCGGCTTGTTCGCTCGTTAATTACGACACATAAAATACGGCCCGGCTGCAAATCCAGTTTGCGAGGGGTTGCCAGCCTTTCAAACGGCGTTTGGGACTCGGGAGTTAATATTTGCTGGGAATCGCAAGTATTGGTAATTAAAGCTTAAGTCTAGAAGAAGTCTAGTCGTGGAAGAGATAGACAAAGGTGATCATGAAGAAGAGAAGAGAACAAGAAGAAGGGCACAAGAAAGACACATTTCGCCAGGTCCGTTTCAAAATTTTTATCGTACTTACTTCCAGACTCCCCATTCGGCTGTAAAGAATATTTTAAGAATACTCAAAATCTTGACACAGTTGAAGTCACCGTGTTCTTTAATCTATCGGATAAAACGGACACGTATTTCAAACTATTGCCAATATTCAGTGCAAAAAATAAAAAAAAATATTTATCACACTTCGTCTTTCTGCGTAAGTATTTTTTGACGTCATATTCTGTGTATATGTGTGATTCTCCAACTGACTTAAAAAACATCAGTGGGGCGAAAACATGAAAAACTCAAATTAATAATACGGAAGATTTTTAGTCTTAAATGTACGCTGGAATTAAGCTACACGTTTTGTTATTCTCAAAATAACTTTTTTGCGGGGTTAAAAGCAAACGAAGTCTGGCAGCCCAGTTGATTACGCTTCAATTACAAATGCTAGAAGCGAGAAGTGCAAGCAACAACGCGAAATCTAGATAGAATAATTTACGTGTAAGTACTGACACCGTGGAACGTATTAATGAACAAACAGATAACACTGGTCTTCAAGCTAAGTGAATTCGATTCTCAACTAAACATTTTAAATACTAACCCTTGTATACGTTAAGCAGAATTGGTATTTTTATCTGCTTTCAAGTCTTTCATAGCAGTGAGCTCACCATTTACCAGTGACATTTGAAGATCAATAACACTTAAGTTTACAAGTCCTAAAAGATCTCGTTTCCATGTTAATATAGCAGAACGATAATATCCTTGTAATGTTTAAAAAAAATGTCATAGTGAATTTGTAGACTTAAGATATTAAATTTTAAACGTGTATTATTGAGTCCGTTCTTAACACGACAGCTGTGTGTTTACTTTAATCCTCTTGTTACAATCTTAATGATACAATACCCACAAATTCTCATTATCATTGATTGGAGTAGAACTGCTTTTTCGGATAGTTTAAGAAACTAGGCCCTGGACCCATTGAATACTGAGGAAATTGGATCCCACGGCATCATAATCTCATACTATACTATCTACGTAAGTCCTATCATAATGACTCACACAAGTGAGTTGAATACTTAGATCAATCTATTAATTTAGTATATTGATTAAGAAACGAATCAGCGATAGTGTTTAGATTTATTAGCTGAAAACTACATAAAGAAACCACAGTTGCCACGTAGCGTCATCTCACAGGTGTCTCAGTATTATTGGGTATTTCCTTTAGGAAATTCTGAGTAACCTTTTGTTTACATCCAAAAATACAAGTAATTTTGGGTGGAGAAAATTCTTCTCTCCCTTCTACTATCAAAACAGGCCTATGTACATACATATGTATTACAAAAAAACATCCAATATAGCCATGACAATCCACACCACGTCCACACGAGGCCGTCAGTTCGGCCGGTCACGAACGGGCAGTAAAAATTCACAAAACGTCAGCCAAACGATTCACCTACTCGATAATCGGAGCCGACAGATTCGGCCCGAATGGGAACAGTGTCATTACAGCTAACGCGAACTCAGGCTGGGGGTCAAAACAATTGAGGGACTAATTCATCATCGCATTTTGTATGAAAATTTGAGTGAGTCGTAGTAGTGAATGTTACTGAAGTGTTTATTAGAGTAATCCTACAGTCACATACATACAGGCATGCTTTTGGCTTCTGAAACTAAGATGAGTCTGTGTCCTAGGTATCAGAAGCTATGAAAGACTTTTTAGTAAAGAAGTAGTGGTAGTCTTATTTTCAATAATTAAGAGAACATAACTTTATGTCGTTTCGCCATCGAATTATTTGAAGAATATTTTTACAACGGTCATACCACGGTAAATATAATATACAGTAGCTTATCTTCATACAAACGGGCCAAAATCGAGTTATACCTACGCGCCCGATCTCGGCACGCGCTCGGCATGCAGGCAGTCGCGACTGTGCCGCAGTGGCCAGTGAGGAACGGACGGTGTCGTTTTAAGCAGTAACCGCGCGATTTTTATAAAATGACAAGAAGAATATATTGTGCATTGTATGGTTGCATGAATTCTTCAATAACGCACCCAGGTATAACTTTCTTTAGATTACCTGGAAACTCCGAAAGGTAAGACTATACAATGATTATACTTATTAGTAGGTAAGTAAGTAATTTAAGTGTTTTTAAAGGATGTTCTCCCCTTGAAAAATAAATAAGCTAGACATGTAGTTGAAATGATCTCCGATTTATGTACAGCGTGGGCAATGAATTAGTTAACAATTTCAAAAATCATATAAAAAAAAACAATTTGACATATTTTTAAAATTGTTTATTAATAAGAAGGTTAATGATTTGGAATTTATTTTAAAAAAATAACATCATCTATATGACCACCGTTCCGATTTTTACACTCTTCTAAGCGAGCACCGAAATTTACGAATACTCGTCGACAAAGAGACCGCGAGATCGCCGACATGTCTTCGCTAATTTTTTCCTTTAATTCACCTTAGTGTTTTTGGTTTATGGATGTATACACGACTCTTCAAATAACCCTATAAAAAGAAGTCTGCCGGGGTTAAATCTGGACTCCTGGGTGGCCATGGGATGTCGCCTCGTCTGAAAATCAGCTTTTCCGGAAACATTACTTTGACCACCGGCAGGGACTTGTTAGATGTGTGACAAGTGGCTCCATCTTGCTGAAACCATGTATTACTATTGTAGCCAGCAAATTCCAGTAGCTTCGGTGCCAAGAACTCCCGTAACGTTTTCATATTCTCAGCAGAATTGACTGATCAATCAACTGATGAATCAACGTCGAACTTATGCGGAAACTCGCTGCACGTTCTCTTCGCTCCGAGAAGTCCGTGGGCCGCCGGTTTGCTTCACGTTTAGTGTAGATCCAGTCTCTTCGAACTTCTTAACCCATTTCTTTATGAATGGAGCACTCGGACACTGATTTAAATTGTGTAAATCGTATTCAACGCGAAATAAGCGTCTCAAAGTAATGAGCGAACTGTTGTTTAGATAAAATTGTTTCACACAATAAGCGCGCTGCGGTCCCGTGAAGCGATCCATTGCGACAAAATTTCCGAGAAGCGAGCTAGGGGTAAGTTCCCTCCCCGCTCCCCGCGCGACTTGTATTAGCGCGGGATGTTAGGTTTAAATGTTAACGAATTCTTGGCCCACCCTGTATTTCTGTTGCCGCTTTAACAACAAATACCTCTAAATAATCATACAATAAATATGTAATGGTTGCCGTTTTTTTCTCGGTACTAATATATTATATATTTGTTAAAACACGAACTTGTTAACGAAAAATTCAAAAAACTTTGCAACTCTATTTATATAAACATAAGATTGAAATTATTTTGTCTGCTACTCACTCTAGTAGTGTTACGTGGCAAGCGCCGACGACCCAAGTCCCTTTGATAAATGCCACCGAACTCACCGCGCTTGCGGCACGGTAATTCGATGGCTCCAATGAACACTCCTCTAACTCAAAATTTTGAAATTTTCGTTTTTTACTATTTAATAGTAAAGCAAATTTCACTTAATTTTCATGTACGTAATTTTCACAATTTCAATTAATTTCCACGTAAATTGCTTTACTATTAAATAGTAAAAAACGAAAATTTCAAAATTTTGAGTTAGAGGAGTGTTCATTGGAGCCATCGGTATTACCTTTTTGTGGCTAGCGGTGATTTCTTGAAATGTTTGAGTTGAGGCGAAAATATTTTTCAGTAGAAAATATATAAAAAAGATTTAATATAAACATGTTTTATAAATTAAATACACTAATAAAAAATAACTTGCATTTTTATTGAACACACTTCCATTCACAAAGTATTTCATTTATTTATATAGAAAGTCAAAGGAGGTAGATTTATTTAAAATGTTGCGGTGCGCAGCCCTATCGCATGTTTACGGCCGCGCGGCGGCAGTTCTTTGTTCTCAAAATGTGGCCGAGTCAAAATACTGTATATTACTTTTACCGTGGTCATACCTACCGGTACGTTCATAACCTACCTGTGTTACACAGTTTTTAATTGGATTGCGATTGCGGTTGGATGAGAACAGCCGAAAATTGAGTGGCATGCCATAGTGGAGGCCTGTGTCCAACAGTGAACAAAATGACGGCTTCTGATCATGATGATGACAACAACTATATTTAATTAATTAATTTTCTACCCCCAGAATCGAACAGCATTGGGCCAGACCTCCTCTCAAACCTTCAAACTACGGCCCTGCACCAATGTTAGGGCAACTTTGGGAAAGCATTGGATTGTGTAATACCCTGATCACTTAGTGATTTCCAAGTTAAACATTGCGATAAAACCGTTGGCAATGTAGCGACCTTGCGACATCGGGACACGAGATCCTATCGCTTCAGAACGTGACGACTGGCCGATTTTTTTAATGGGACCTTCGATAATGCCGAATTGGCTGGACCTAATGGTCTCATGTGGACTTTAAAAAGCCTATTGGGATTTAATGAAAATGTAAAAGTCCTGTTACATCTAAGGACTGCCTAACATTGCACCTTCTTGTTTAAATTATCATCCAATTTATATGAACAATTTTGACCATATTTGCGTAAAAATAAATAAATTTTTGTAGATACTATAAATACGAAAGACTTTTCGCTCTCTCAAACACCCAGACCAGAAGCAAATGTGGCTAACATTTGTCTCATTCCGAGCATCAAAACCGCGGCCTCTCGTTTCGCAATGTTCTGGCTAACTGCGTCAAGGGATTCCCAATTTGAAATTTTAAATAAATCCATGGTTAGATGCTATAGACCTAACCTGAAATTAGTCAAGTGGAGTACAACCCAACACAGAACACCCAATCAAAGCTGGTACTCTACAGAGGCAATATAGTAACCAATGAGGTTAATCCGAGGTGCGAATATTGCTCATTAAAAACGCTACTACCAAGTAAGCCACACCGCCTTTCCACACTTCGAAATCGCCAAAAACACGTGTGTTTATTATTCTGGTCGGCTCGGTGGACGCCGACGGGACAAGCGCCCACCCGCGGCCGGAAGCGTCATGCGCCGCCCACGCGCCCGGGGACCGCATTGTACATACGTGCCCATCATTGAAAATTATACTGCATGCGCCACGCAATCTGAGCCTGGAGGAGATCTAGGTTATGCTGGATTTAAAGAAAAGGCTAAAGGCTGTAATTTAGAGATAGATACACTCATAAACCATGGATATAGTACTGAAGACTCTACACTAAGGTGCAAGTCATGTGTGGATATAAGATACTGCGATAGACTTTTTGGTCTCACGAACACCCAGACCAGAAACATTTGTTGATCACACAACCGTTTGTCTCGGTACGAAGATCGAACCCGCAAAGTTTTCTGTCGCAATACAAAACAATTGCGATATGTAAGATATACGATACGTAAGAGATGATTTAAGGTAGTAAATCAAGAATCAAAACAATGGGAAATACGTAGCTCTTAGTGACAATCAGTTTTACAGCTAGACAATGGGGCTGAAGACTTATGAACTCGAATGCTGGTTAGAATATGTATAACAGGACATTATAACATGATAATTCCAGGATACATAAAAGAAGCGCATAGAAGCTTGTTTGGATTATTCTGAACGAGTAAGTCATAAGACTAGTCCGGGCAGAAACGGCTACCTTATACCTTTGGCGCAAAACATGCTTAATGTCCTTCCACATCCAGATTACAACAAGTCAATGTATCTGCACCATCAGGTGAGACAATTTAATAGTCCAACATAGACGTTTCGTATCAGTCGACACATCTCCGAATATTTGAACCACACTCCTCTAACCATAAAGTGCCAATACGGTCATTTTTTCACCATAATATGAAACAAAAAAATAACATCTTAATAAAACGTCTATGACAGTAAACACTATTAAAAAAGCAGTCCTTTACTCCATTACCCATGTAACAAAACCATAGCCTGATTACAAAGCTGAGTTTAAATTTCTTCGCATTACGTATGGATCCGACGGCCGCGCCTGCACAATACTTGGGATCTTAATTAAACTATTCAACGCTGTAGGTGCCTCAATGATTCCCGTTTAATATTCACATCGCGACATCCAAGTCGGTGGTCCGATACATTCGTATTCAACTCCTCACTCGCACTGTGCTCGGCCAACAATTATAAATTACATGAGGGCTATAAAAACCGTATTGATTATTAATTAAATTATGAATGATTTAGTTCGATCGCTGTTGGAACAATACTTCAGGTTGTCTAGAACCTTCCAACGTAGTCTGTGACGCAATTGCTGTTTTAATTGCTGTTTGTGTGAGCTATAAATCTTACGTAAGACTGAAAAGTTAAGCATGGTTTTTGCCACCCATAAAACAACACTCGTTGCATTTATTTATTATGTGAAGTACATACAATAAATACGGAATCATCTGTTTATAGCAGAATTAAAAAATTATTGACATTAAAATCAGTAATCAAAACATATACCTAAGTAGCGCCTTAAGGAAAATGCGTTGCAACCAAAATAAATACAAACAAAGTAAAACTATTTTAAATAACTGATGCATATGAGTACAATCCCAATCGTAAACCGCAGATGTTTTAAATCAATAATTTCTTCCAGATTACATGTGAATAGAAACTTCCCAAGCATAAATACTGTCAATTTTTTAGCCCTTTATCAAGTCAGTTTCCAAAGCCTCTCCACAACTCAACAATGACTAACATTAGTCCAGCACGCTCGAAATGTTGGAATACCTGGACTCCTAACCGTTGTTCACTATCATTACCTTTCAGCTTTTACGGAGCGTTCGTATCTGATCGTTTATGACAAATAACAAGTTGCGGCCGACAAATTGGCGGTCTCACGTCGCCGGCATCACGACCTCGTCGGATGATTTATCGCTTCATTACATTTTTATTTCGCCGCGGACGTGACGGCCCAGCACAAGCCGCCTCCACTTAATCACAAGATTATCTAGCAAGAAATTATTGATCTTAAACAATGTTATTAGCGGTTATTGGAAATACTACAGATAAGACTGCGACTGAGGAATAAACTGAAGGTCAGGGTATTTATCTAACTTTATTGATGATTCTAATTATACAGACTCGCTGTATTTGTAGCGTTTAAAGTTAATTTTGTAACATACACTTATCACTAATTGAGGCGATAAATAAGGTAACTATTAAATGATATAAATAGCGCTAATCGTTTCATCATAACCTATTTGGTATGATCCTCTTTTACTTTTATCGACAACATAGTCGTTTAAAAATACAAGCAACTGTATCGGACCATAAAAATACATGGCCTTTAATTTCTTCTTAAATTCTGTATTCGCAAGAAATAATAAATGAATTCTATAAATGAAGCTATTATACTTTTATTATTTCTTCAATTTTTATTTCAATAAAAGCAAATCAAAATCAGAACAACTGTCATATTTTAGCCAAGAAATGTAATAGCCTCAATCCTCACATCAGCGCCACAACATCTCCAGCAATATCCGATGTTCATCTGTCACCAATTGGGGCCACCAACCCAACAGTGTCGGCTCATCGGCAGATCAGACCAATTCACAACTTTTTGAAGAGATCAATTGGACAAACGCATAAACACAGGATGCGAGTGTTTTGCGTACAATTTACACATCATAGCTGGAGAGATGAAACGTGCCGCTCCCCAGCTATCTGGGCCCCTCAAAGCGCCGACCGTACTCCGCCAACTGGATAATTTGAATGACAATAGCCCATTCCTCCACGCCGTGACTTACTCGTTTCTCATTTTGACCCTCGGCTGTTTGTTAGTAAATTGGTGACGTAAATCCTCACTGAACTAACACTGGTTCTGTTTGAGATTAGAATAGAATTATGACGAGGATATCGTTTAATCAGTCTTGTCAATTGTAAATTAAATCAGTCACTTCGAATTGAATAAGTTGGTTCAATTGTGAATACAATAGTATTATCTTCGGTGACACCAATCTAATTACATAATTCTTACATTATTCATTCAGTAAGAAAATATTGACCAATTTGCAGTTCTTTTTTAAAAGACCTTAAAACTTTGTAATAACTATTCAATCTGAGTGTTATTATAAAGGTAATGAAAAGACAATTTCTTTTAACATTTCTATTCACAAACCTTTGCTCACGGAACGGACGCCAAAAATAACCAGTACTATTCCACTCAACATAATCTCCATTCTTTTTATAGAGAACAATTAAAATGTGACCAACTACCGCAATAGTTCAGATGACAGAGGCCACCACGTTATCAGGAGTCATAAATCATTGCCAAACGATAACATAATGCAGGTCATGATACTCGCCAGTTAATAGCACTTCCTACGTAGCCACGTGCAATGGCCACTAGTTTAAGAACCGAGACACGTCTCACACCAAATTTACATGACTTATGTGGCCATAATAAATTTCAGCGAAGTAATATCTGCACGAAATTAATCCAAATTCGAAGTACAGCTAGGTTTTATTTGAAATATTGGAGTTAATGGTTCATTAATAATATGTTGCTTTGATTAAGACAGGTTTCCTGTGACGCTTAAATATCTCTAAAGCGCTTTAAACTTATAGTTCGTATGCTTTTCAATCACTTCATTTTGATTTGTATATACTTATGTGTAAATCAGCTATAAATTTTAGACCAGCATGAGTGTAATGATAAATGTTAAATGACAGTAATTGGCATTCTATGTATCTGGATGTCACTGCCGAGGTAAAAAAACTATGTGTGAAAAAAGAGTAGTCACAAATCACAATATATCTAAATTATGGAATGTGTGTATCAAGTGCCGAGAGATGGGAGTTTCTCTCTACATCATACTATCTTTGGATAAAATAGTGCTAACCATCATATAAGCATAATAAAGCTCGTTCATTATACTTTAAAAAACATTATACTTCAAGAACATTTTACCGTTCAACTGCTCGCCTCGTCCTGGCTATCCAAAACAAACTTCAATTTTAAAAATAAAAACAAAAAATACAAAACATTCCTATTTATTCCAAAGTGTCCGGCAACTTTTTCCCTTTTGTCTCAGGTAATAACAGACAAAATCCTACAGCAACAAACGGCAGCGTTGCAAATATGAGCGAGGCTATCCAATACGGTTTGATAGTTGCTATAAAAGGGGCTAACATGGCTCCAAATTTGGACGCTCCGGAACTAAAACCGAAACCCATGTTCCTCATAGGCGTTGGGTACAACTCCGTCACATATACAACAATATTACAACGAAGCTAGTGCTTGCTGCTGTTGCTCCGATGATACCAATGACGGAAGAAGACCAAGAGTTTTCTGGTATAAATATTAATACAACCATGCTTAAACCTACAATGATATCTGCTAATATTGTTGAAGCTCTTCTCCCAAGCACTTTTGTGATAACCATCGCAATAGGACATGTGGGTATCTGAAAAATAAATCTTGATAAAGCAGTGATTTAAAATAACGCCATCTTGTGGTAAACAGTTAAACTATGAAAATTTTACGACTTGTATTTATGTGATGGGTACTTCAGGTCTTAATTTTGATATTTATAGAAATAATCATGAACTTTAAATATATTATAATACTAATAAATAAATACACCCAACAGTCACATACATAGCTTCTGACCCCACACTAGGTTACAAGTACTGTATCGTATGTATCAGACACTATGAGAGGCTTTTTCGGTCTCAAAAACACCCAGACCCGAAACAACTATTAGTGGATCATACAAACATTTGTCTCGGTGCGGGGATCGAACCCGCGGCCTTACGTTTCGCAAGCTGGTGTCTAGTCAACTGCGCCACGGGGTGTCAAATATATGTACTTATAATCGTACAATAGGAATATAACATACCTGTGTAAGTCCCAAAATGGCGACGACATCATACAGATTACTATCAAGCATAGACATGTACTGGCTGATGCCGTAAAAACACACGCCGGTGACAAACCAAACTGTCAATGAACAAATAGTTGTCACTGCTAATTTTTTGGTTCTAAACAAATCCCTATATGTCATATTTCTATTATCTTTCTCCTTGAGTTGCAATTCTTGATAAGCTTTCTCGACGCGCTCTTTGATACCTGTAGTTGGTCGGTTATTACTGAAAATAGTCATTGAATTTAATTTTATTGACTCAAAATAAATAAATTACCTTAACCATAAGATTCTAATGTCAGCATGGACACAAAATATAGGCAAGTCCTTAAGCAACCTGTCAAATATTCACTAATGGATTTGAAAATGCTTAAGTTAACTACTGTTTACTACTAGATAGAGTCCACTAATCGCAATAGATTAGATATAAGGATTATGGCTTAGTCCTTATACCCCTGAATTCCTCTAGAATTCATTCTCATTATGCGTGCGTAGCGTGGGAGACCTGTATGGGTTCATATAGATACAACCATAATAACAAAGGACTTACAATTTAGCAGCATTGGTCATCAACTTCACCAACTCCTCAGTCCTTCCATTCACCAGGAGCCACCGAGGAGTTTCAGGCAAGCATAGCAACAGCAAAAATATCCCCACTGATACTACCGTGTAACTAAGCATATAATCGTTCCAAGTGTGAGTGTAGTAGGCAAATACCGACAGAATAGCTTCAGAAGGACCGTCAAGGAGGAGGGCAAAGCTCCCTGCAGCCTCTCTGTATTGCTGGCCGACCATTTCCAGGGTATAGACAGCGGTGATGGTCATGATACCTCCGCTGGTGAACCCTGTGAGGATCCGGAGAAAGATGAAGGTCCCGAAGTGGTCGGTGAAAGGTATGGCCACCATGAAGATAAGGTTTGTGAATGCTGATAGTATTAGAGCTCTGCTTCTTCCGAACCTGGAAATTTAAATGTTTATTAACATGCTGTATATTGATTATAAGGATAAGATAAGATGGGATAATAGGATGGATAAACGTGCCACTTTCTTGCAAGAACTTACTGAAATCTAGAAAATTAGACTTTTTACTTTTAAATATACATACGTCTTCCAAAGGTATTTTTCAAATTTTTAAACAAAAAAATAACTAGAATAGTCTGGGGCCATTAGAAATTCTTCTTAAAATTGTTATTAAACGATAGATCCTTATCCATTTAAAAATATCAAGTGCATAAAAATAATAAATAATAAATTGTTATAAATTTTCGTATTCAGTAACTTATTATTTCCCTATTATACCATTTTTAAAGCTAAAAAATACAAACCTGTCAGACACCCAACCAAAACTCGATACTCCGATAAACAATCCAAACATGAGCGCAGTTTGCACAAAACTCACGAGCCAACTGTTGCCACATACCAAATCAAACTCCGATATGATGGACTTCTCAAAAATTCCATCAGAATACACGTACTCTTTACAATTTTTGTAGCAAGTTGAGTTTTCTGCTTCTTTCAGTTCTTCTTTGGTTCCATTTTCAAAAGCTACACATAAGAAATTAGTTTTTGGTGTGAGGAAGAGAACTGACATCAGATTCCAAGTGGCAATCATCCGAGACATAACGCAAATGACACAGAAGGTCAACTGCCACGCGCCGAAAGCCCCCATTGATTTAGTAACGTAATCATTGTCAATTTCGCTGGTGCTCTGTTGTTTCGCCACAGCTGTGACTATGTATTTCTTTGTTTTCAGTTTCATTTTATGTTACCAAACCGAAGCTGGCATCTGTAACAAAAAATAATTACTTTACTGTTATGGTAATTTAAGATGCCTTGAGTTTTGAAAAATAACATTATATCTTATACGTATAAATCTCGACAGGTAAACAATACCAATATTAATGTGATTAAGTTTTCAACTATATCCATAAAACATCATAATGAACAACATGTACAAAATCCTCAAAGATTTACAAATTTACAATAACGAGCGCATTAAACAACTTCTATCCACGTCGACGCATGCAGGAAACACAAACACCAAAAAAGGAACGTTGAAAATGAAAATAACTACCAGTCACATCAGTCAAAAAATAATTTAAAACGCTTTTAAAATCGTCGAGGGCGTCTCGTTAAAGCAACATGGGCCAGCGGACAGTAATAACACTGCGGGCGACTGCAACCAACAATTTGATGCAGTTTATACTCACTCAATCAAGTAAATGCCGACGAAACACGCCGATGTGGCCACATTACGCAATGAGAATGCGAAATTTAACGAGATACGACGAGAAAAACGCCCGCCCAATTACGTGGAATCCTTTATTGATCCTAAATTGACGGGCTTCGTGTGTTCACGGTGAAAAGTGAGATTTCTCCACCCGCTTTTGGTAGTGGTGGTGTTAATAATGAAACGTCAAGTGTTATTAATCATTTAATGGTGGATATTAAGCGACGAAGATGCGCAGAAAAGGTACAATTAACTCCTATAGGTGTATTGAGAAAGCTGTGACAGATTTATGGAATACAAGTAATCTGCTTTATGTGGTAATAGTGGTTTACATCTAATTTATTATTAGGAATTTCGCTGTATAAGTCCAACGTGGTAAAAAAATGACGGTTTTAGTCAATGCTAACAAATGAACAATATCAAGAACTTTTATCACGTTACGACATGGGAAACCGTCAACATATTAAATGTATGCGAGGTCATTTAACAGGCACAAGCTTACAAAAAAATCGGCATCAAGGTTATAACAATTTTTGAAAGACTATCCAACAAACCTAAGCATATCAAGGCATATCAGAAACGACAGTAAAACGAACATAATTTAGCCCACAACACAATTTCATCAGATAAAAGCAGCAATCACCGTACTGTAATTTGGCAATGCAAAAGCGAGACCATACATCAGCTGTGAGTGTTTCAGCAAGTTTATCACATCCATCGGCCTCGCTCGCCACCTATAATTTCCAATCGGGCCAGACAACCGGTTGACCGGTGGGCTTCTAATCATCGGAATAACGCCTGCCGGCCCCACTTACGTCCAGATTTATAGTCCCCTTAAGGTACGGTTCGCCATTACTATGATTTGCTGTGGCATCGCGCTCGGACATAATTTGAACTGCGTGCTTGATTGAAGGGTTTAGGTCTTGGGCGAGTGGGCGTATTGCACTGTTGTTTCAGTCTTGTAAATATTTTGGTTTGGACATTGTTTAATACAGTATATGGCCTTTTATAGGACTGTTTTAAAACACTCATTCAGAACCCTTTCTACGACCAATTTTCGCCAGCCATATCTTAGTTTCACATTTTAAGCAATAAAATAACCGTAAGTATAAATGGCATATTTTCAGATTCTAAAATATTCACTAACCTCAATCTCACGCTCCATTTGCGCCGCAAGACGAACGAGGCAGGCAACAAAGCATGAAACTACTTAAAATTTATCTAAAACCGACACTCATCTCAAACTCAAATATAAAGCGAAGTCTTGCGGATGAAATCCCATTTTTAAAAATAAACAAAAATTCCAAACGCATTAACAGCCGTCCATCTTCCGATGCCACTTCAAATCAAAACCAAACCGAAATTCAATATCGGCTCAACGTTTTCCATTCCATATTTTTCTAATTTAATCCGCAAGAAAAAAAACACGATCGACTGAGAGAATTCCATTTGGCCGGTGGCGCGTCGTCAAGTCCTCAGTAAATTTTTCACAAAGAGTTTTTAATCAGTCGTCAAGCGATTTACAAATTAAACAGGCCCCGTGTTATGAAGAAATATCGCGAGTTAAGAGTGCGCGGCTCCGTTGCTCATTAGTTTTCTTAATTGTTTCTTAAATATAGTTCTATTTTAATTTTGAAAAAAGAGTGTGTCGAAAATAGATCAAATCATATTAGTGAATATTTGTTTACAGGCTTGTATACCTAAAACTAAAATATGTTAAAAAAAATATTTTTACATTAATATTTTTTATATATTTTCTCGCAAAGATATATTAATTTACAGAACAATAAAGTTATATTTCTCTTCTTTGTGATGAAATAAGTGAATTTGGAAATTCTTTGCTTGGCGAAATAATATTAAAAATTGTTTGCATAAGCTTTTATTTATAAATTTAAATTAACTTCTTTCATTTTACTCCAGTGTTTTAAGAAAATGGTACATGACTTTCAAACTAAATATTTTTATGCTCCAAATTTTTTCATAATAGTTTGCCTGTAACTTCTTTCAGACATAAGTCTATTAGTTGCATATTACGATCTAGGTCGGTATAGAAATCCTGAAACAAATCTTGTTTATCCCACGAAATAAAACAAAACCCGTACCGCAACAAACAACGGGAACGCGCGCCAAACAAGAAATATAGCCGTGGAAGATCTCTCCGCAAAAAGCTCGCAAATTTCCCCATCAATTATCATTGTTAGGGAGCGGAGCCGTTGCCAGTAATTGAGTTTTACAAATGGCGTCTGGCGGCGACGCGCGCGTCATAAATATGCGCAGTGACGTGTCGTCACACGGCAATGGAAACAGATATTGTTTGGATACGTTTGTTAATCGACATATTAGTCGGGTTATCCGACTAATTGAATAGTTAAACTGGGAATGTTTAGAAGTGGTGAGAGTTGCGCCTGTGGTTGTTAAAGTGTGGTAATGGTAATGCGTTATTATATTTTTGTGATTTTTAGTTTACCCAATTTGAAATATTTATGCACATTATAATTATAGAAAAATGTAAAACATATTCCAAAAAGCCTTTTTATTTTCTAATTCAGACTTGGGAAAACGTTATTTAAATAATCTAGTATGTTAAGTGACTCAATGTAAAAGTCATTTCTGTACCCACACAAAACACAGTTTTCAGAAGTCACTTCAAAAAGAGTCAATTCATAAATAAAAAAAGCACTAAGCAAACGCCTCGAGATTTACGCTCCTGCCTACCCCCGATGGTTGCGTGTTGATAAACAAAATGAACGTTGGCCGGCGCCTTATCAGTACAATTACTAACGCCGTAACTCTTACATATCGATGAGATATAACCCTTTGAAAACTTCCTACCACTCAGTCGATAAATCTATCGGACGAGGAAGTACGAATAATTCACTTTGAATGGACAAGGATATGTGTGGAGCGTAGTTGATGTGCACACTAGGTTATTTTTATAACTTCTGTATTTGTTTTAAATGTCCTTATTTTTTGAATTCAGGAATGTAAGCACTCTCAGTTGTAAACAAGGCCCATGCTCAGCAGTAAGACGTATTTGAGCTGATGATGATGATGCCCGAAAAAGTAAATGGAATATATTGGCTATCAAATCAAAGGAGATAAACCGCAGAAAACATGAGTTTTATCAGAAGGAAGGAGCATTCATATATTGGTGTTTACAACGAATTCCCAAGGATTCATTTCTCTTAAAAAAATCAGGTGAATGAAATTAAGCAAATACAAAACCCCTTGACCATTTTTAATAATTTCAAACACATATGATTTCTTACTGCAATTTCCGTTGAAGGATAATATTTTGTACAAGACACCACCTCTACAATTTCGTAGCTCGCCGACCCTCTCTGTTATCAGCGACCCAACGTCCATCAACGTGACAATAATCGTTAATTCTAACTGTCGGAACAATAACAGTTAAATTTACAGCGTTATAACCGTCGAATATCTACAAGGTGCTTTTGTTGCGTCGGTGACGCTCCGCCCGATAACGTACGCCGAGAGCCCGCAAACCTGCGCAGTGCGATATCTATGCAATAATGTATTCGCACTTCCATCATCAATTCATATACGTCCCACTGGAGAGCACGGGCGTCCTCTAAAATTGAAAGGGTTTAGGCATTAGTCCACTACGCTAGCCTAGTGCGGATTATTAATCAATTATTTTTAAGGGGAAAATACATTCGAAAACTGGCGAGCTAAGTTTTTTCGGGTTTTCCATTATGAAAATGTCAGTATCAGGAAATACGGCCAAAAAACGGCAATAAACTCCATAAACAATACGTGGGATTGACACACACCTTGGTGAAACGTGGTTCCAAAAATGCATTTTTGGGTATTCCCTGGAGAAAAACGTTGCTATGAAACCTGCACACCTAAAAGTTAGATGTGTACACAGCCAGTTGACACTAGACCAACATATACCAACTCTACTCTCGCTCACTTGTACTGAAGATCTATGCCCAGCCCTCAGGCATATATGGGCTAATGATGATATTGAAGGCAACACTGAATACTTAAATGCTACATCAATTGAAAGCACTGGCTCTTAGTCTCATATGTCAAAGTGTTATTACAGAGACATGGTTATAGGTTATAACCGTTATTTACGCGCAGTAACATGTTACTGTCGGCCGCTGTTTGTTTGTCACACGTATATATATTTCTGTATAATTAGTCCCGCGTATTTTTGTACCATAGTTGAAAAAGGATGTTTGCATT
>AP025389.1:0-25000 GCA_030295005.1 Cephonodes hylas
TAAGATTCTTTGAAACACACTTCTACGAAAGTCTTTCGTGTCTAATTGATCCTATTCTGGTGTTTTTTATTAAAATACTTACACAAAATTAATAATACAAAACCTACTATAGTCACGGTGGTCAGTAAACTAACCACCTTACTATTTACGTTTTTTATAAAAAAAATATAAACCGCAAACTTTATTTTATATCATATATGTACTCATTAAATATTAAATAACCGATAAATACTGAAATTATAATATAGTAAATATTCTTAAATTAATTGTGGAATTTTAAAATGTCCTATTCTAAAAACAGCACTGCACGCCTTTCTTAAAAATTCGAATAAAAATAACCACCGCGGTTTTGCGTCAAATAATGGTATCAAATGATAAACAACTATATAATAAACTATAAAAGTTCAGCACATCTCCGATAAATGTTGTGGAAATAAATTTTTATCAACTTCAAACAGGTGGTTTGAAAACTAACCACCTAGACTGAAAGAGTTAAGAGAAGCGCTGGGTATAAATCTTTCCCGGCCACATCTAGATATAGAATGGCAGCTTGTTCATGAAATACAATCATTTTCCGTTCTTGTCGCGTCCAGCTCGTATACAAACACATCACGCGTTGATTTGCGGGTTGGCAATGGTTACACACGGATGTGACGGTCCGCCAATAAAGCATTGGCATAAATTGCAGCCGTTTTGGCCGCGGTTGTGCGGTGAAATTATGGCTGTGCTTATCCTGTTTTTAATGGGCACGTGGTAAAATCTTTGTGTAATATTTGACGGTAGAAAAATGAAGAGGTGAGTCAATGTACTTTATGATTGAAATATTTCTGAAAGTGAAAAGGGGAATCTAATGTTGTGTTTCATGTTTGTATCTGTCCTGAAATAATACCCATCGTTCAACAAACACTACACTGAACAAAATATTTTCCTGAGGTAATATGAAGCTTCAAATTCAAACCAACAGGGTGCCTAACATTCGCTATATGGAACCGCAATAACAAATGAGTAATTTAATTCACTATGCAGCACAAATCAAAACCAAAAATCAAATTACTATAGATATCAAGGATTTTCTTGTCAGTCTTATCTTGATTTTTAATTATTTTTTTCACATACCTCTAACCTCTTGGTTTTCCAACTCCTTATTTATATTATCTTTTTGATAAACTTCATTGCGGGATTAAGACAAACTAGCTCACCTTAGATTCGCTGAGCTTCATTGCTCGTCAATACTGTGCGTGCTTACGATCCTGGAGTACAGGACTTACCAGCGGGTGTAATCTATCCCAAATACCAAATCCCCCCAAATGGGTGTATAATCAGATAGGGCCAATACCCCCAACGGTAAAATCCATTTCTAAATCGTAATGGCTGGTGATTTAGCTCCCCGCGGCCCTCAGCCGTGTGTCCTAATGATTTCATCAACAGGCAGTCGAATAAAGCACGCCACGAGGCTCGCATATAAAGGGCCGTGTATGTCATTGCTTTTGCCTAATGAACTATTTGAATGTAGGCCTTATTGGCCGCGAATAAATAAAGAAATAAATGTGGCCGACGCAAGATGCGCGCGCGCAACTTAATCTACTGTTTAGACGAGTATTCATAGTGTGGTGTTGTGACAGAAATGTATGGGCTTTGTTGTCTGGAAGCTAGTGCCTGCTCGCGACTTTACCTGGATGGGTTATATTAAAGAATAGATCGGTATAATTATGTAGTTTGGTGCGATATAGTTCTTCTTTATTGCGTGTTAGTTTTAAATAAAGTAAATATGAAATATTGTACGCATATTCGAGATTTGACTGGAAATTGTTCAACTATCACTCAATATCCGCTTGGACTAAAAATATTAAATCAATTTCAGTTTTTACCAGCGCCTTTATGGGTTCTTAACTTAAAGAAATTCTCATTAGCACCACAATCTGAAAAAGTTTTCGCAAAGCATCAAAGGTACAGATCCTTTTCCCGTGTATAATTATTTTGTTGATATGCTAAATGAAATAAAATATAAAAAAAATGTCTTGGTGTAGATACTATGAATACAGCCCGTAGTAGCGAGAAGTGTGTCTCCACGTTTGACAGAATGTGAAAATTATTCCCGGACAAGACGCGGGCGACGCGTCGTGTGAATCTGTGGCAGTGTATAGTTTCCCACAGGAGTACCTACACTACTGGCCGTGTGAATCCCATGGAGCCACGGGGAGTTTTAGGCGATAGACGTGGGACATGGGGAATAAAACCTTCGTGGACTTGATGACGTTGATCTATGTACTTATGGAAATTTCGACTGGATTTTGGCGCCACTTTGGTGATCTATGGTAATAATATTTTTGTGTGTAAGAAAAAGTAGTGGAGTTACATAGATGATAGGAGGAAATTTTTAAATTGTACAGGAATTAGGAAAATATTTCTATTTTAGAACTATTCGATATACTTTTGGGTAATTAAAAAAATTACAACATTTATATGAGTGCTTTCGAAAGATTTGCATTAAATATTAAACTCCCAATAATGACCGTATTCCTAATGTGTTTTGGAAAGATATCTAATTTATGTCCACATCACAGTTTTCGTAGCATCTATGGCCCTCACACCCCTAAAATCGATCGTCAAATCAATATCATCTTATCACGTAATCTACGAACAAAACTTTCCCCATCAAAAAATCAACATACATAAAACCGCGGAAACAGTCCCCGGCGTAACCTAAGACCGCGTTGTACAAATCCCGCCGTTAACGAGTTGGACCGGGATGCACGAGTGTTCAGTTTTACAGCGCGTAAAATCACATCAGCCTCGTTTAACTACGGTTTTATTAACTACCAGTCTTGATTCGGCGTCGGGTTACAGCCACGCCGCGGCGCACGGGGCGAGTTTTCATTCAATTATTTTGTATTTTATAGTGGAACTTTTAGATTTTAGAGTGGTATAGAAAATTTGATTGTATAAAACGGTTGTCGTTGTGTTAAGATTTGATTGATTTCGTACACTCTCACCTATATCCCATAATGCAATGTATAAAATACTATGACACCTCTGCTGTAGGTATTCTTCATGTCCATTTAACAATAGCATTATGCACTTTGGACGTATTACTTAGTACTTAGATAGTAGTACTTAGTAGGACATTACATAACTAATATTTACCTAAGCGAGGCAAAAAGTCCATCATTCTTTGACATAAGAGGTTCCACATTGAAGAAGTAGAACATAAGCTTACTAAGCACCGACATTAATTAGTGGAACTCTTCATTTTTAAATTTATTCCTTGCATACAAATATAACCTCACGCCTGTATTCCCCGACGTCGTAGGCAAATGCGCATTTCTGCTCTCAGATATTAAGTAATGATGCTATAGATGTATTACGGGCTTTTTTTCACTAACCCAGCCCGAGAATTGAACCCGGGGGCCCTAATACGGACGGCACATACTCATGCTGTTTCGTAGTATAATATTTCATTTTAAATATAATTCACTTATGTCACATTAAGCTTAGATGCCCGAAAAATATGGTTCACAAAAAGTAAGCCAGTGTGTTCCATCCAGAATCATTTATTGAAACAATAAAACGCGAGGCAGCGACTAGCAGCGCGTCAGAACGTTCTCAGTCGCAGTAATGTCCACGTAAATACGTCAATCCGATCGCTCCACGTTAATTTATTTTATGGCCGGTTAAAACGTTAATTTACAACTGTTTACGGCTGTTGGTGCGTGTCGCGCGACGTCTGTTCCGACCACCCCGCGACATTGCAACATCACGCAACATGTTTGGACTTAGAACAGACGAGTGTATGCAATATAACAACAAATAAAAGAAGCGTTATGATGTATCGTCGTCCTCCATTTGGACAGGGACATATCTACAGTATACATACATCATATTATAATATACTCAAGAAACTTTACAATAATATATCGCTCGGTATTAAGTTATTACCCATATCATATGGTTCCCATATTGATTTAAAGTTATGCTACTATGTCTGATATTAATCTTTTCAATCAATCAATCAATCAGCCTATCACCGTCCACTGCTGAACGTAGGCCTCCCCAAGAAAGCGCCAACCATTAATCTTTTAATTAATTAATCTTTAATTAATCACTTAATTAATTAAATTATAATATTTAATTATATTAATTCATTAATCTTTTAGCATTACCAAACTCAGCAGATGAAATAACCAAGAGAGTTGGGGTTCAGTTCGGTCAGAAATATCATAATTACCGTCATCCTCAGCCTATCCAATCGAAGGTACGAGCCTGCTCTATAACTGAGAGGCCTTAGTCCACCACGCTGGCGTAGTGGAGGTTGGTGGATTGAACACCTAAGAAATTCCTAAGAACTTTTTCACCAGATGTGTTCGAGTTCCAATTAAAACTATTATAGAAGACATTCTAGTAAATTTGAAAAATATTTCAATTAGATTCAAAAGACTTCAATAATAGTAATGCAAGCTTATATTCAAGAAACTATTATAGGATTATAGAATGTTCAATTTATGCATAGCCGTAATGGTTTCACTACAGGAATCGCTACCAGATGTCAGAACTCACAATTAACCGCTAATAATTTTTGTTGAAATGTGCTGGAATGCACAAACCTACTACCTTATCCTTATAGATCGTTATCTTTATACCCTTATAGATTAGGAGCATCTAATAATAGCATCGCTATCATCATCAGTCCATATACATTCTACTGTTGGACAAAGGCCTGGGTTGAAACCTTAGTTCACCGTGCAAAGTGTAACCTCGAAAAGTCAGTTTGTGCGCCTAGGGTTTGAACTCGCGACCTCCAATATTCGACTCTAAACCTCGAGGCCATCACTTACTAGTCCCACAGCTCGATGAAAACAGTGTCAAAATGATAAACACCAAAATAATCCCAAGTACATAAATCGTGGCATTATCGTTCTGAAACATCGGAACGCAGTTAGCGCGGCACATTTAAAAGCAATAAAATCATACGACGACGTGAAACGCAATAAAGTGCTCGGCGATCCAAGATGGCGAGCATTACACTTGTATCTTTATCGGCTTGTTCGCTCGTTAATTACGACACATAAAATACGGCCCGGCTGCAAATCCAGTTTGCGAGGGGTTGCCAGCCTTTCAAACGGCGTTTGGGACTCGGGAGTTAATATTTGCTGGGAATCGCAAGTATTGGTAATTAAAGCTTAAGTCTAGAAGAAGTCTAGTCGTGGAAGAGATAGACAAAGGTGATCATGAAGAAGAGAAGAGAACAAGAAGAAGGGCACAAGAAAGACACATTTCGCCAGGTCCGTTTCAAAATTTTTATCGTACTTACTTCCAGACTCCCCATTCGGCTGTAAAGAATATTTTAAGAATACTCAAAATCTTGACACAGTTGAAGTCACCGTGTTCTTTAATCTATCGGATAAAACGGACACGTATTTCAAACTATTGCCAATATTCAGTGCAAAAAATAAAAAAAAATATTTATCACACTTCGTCTTTCTGCGTAAGTATTTTTTGACGTCATATTCTGTGTATATGTGTGATTCTCCAACTGACTTAAAAAACATCAGTGGGGCGAAAACATGAAAAACTCAAATTAATAATACGGAAGATTTTTAGTCTTAAATGTACGCTGGAATTAAGCTACACGTTTTGTTATTCTCAAAATAACTTTTTTGCGGGGTTAAAAGCAAACGAAGTCTGGCAGCCCAGTTGATTACGCTTCAATTACAAATGCTAGAAGCGAGAAGTGCAAGCAACAACGCGAAATCTAGATAGAATAATTTACGTGTAAGTACTGACACCGTGGAACGTATTAATGAACAAACAGATAACACTGGTCTTCAAGCTAAGTGAATTCGATTCTCAACTAAACATTTTAAATACTAACCCTTGTATACGTTAAGCAGAATTGGTATTTTTATCTGCTTTCAAGTCTTTCATAGCAGTGAGCTCACCATTTACCAGTGACATTTGAAGATCAATAACACTTAAGTTTACAAGTCCTAAAAGATCTCGTTTCCATGTTAATATAGCAGAACGATAATATCCTTGTAATGTTTAAAAAAAATGTCATAGTGAATTTGTAGACTTAAGATATTAAATTTTAAACGTGTATTATTGAGTCCGTTCTTAACACGACAGCTGTGTGTTTACTTTAATCCTCTTGTTACAATCTTAATGATACAATACCCACAAATTCTCATTATCATTGATTGGAGTAGAACTGCTTTTTCGGATAGTTTAAGAAACTAGGCCCTGGACCCATTGAATACTGAGGAAATTGGATCCCACGGCATCATAATCTCATACTATACTATCTACGTAAGTCCTATCATAATGACTCACACAAGTGAGTTGAATACTTAGATCAATCTATTAATTTAGTATATTGATTAAGAAACGAATCAGCGATAGTGTTTAGATTTATTAGCTGAAAACTACATAAAGAAACCACAGTTGCCACGTAGCGTCATCTCACAGGTGTCTCAGTATTATTGGGTATTTCCTTTAGGAAATTCTGAGTAACCTTTTGTTTACATCCAAAAATACAAGTAATTTTGGGTGGAGAAAATTCTTCTCTCCCTTCTACTATCAAAACAGGCCTATGTACATACATATGTATTACAAAAAAACATCCAATATAGCCATGACAATCCACACCACGTCCACACGAGGCCGTCAGTTCGGCCGGTCACGAACGGGCAGTAAAAATTCACAAAACGTCAGCCAAACGATTCACCTACTCGATAATCGGAGCCGACAGATTCGGCCCGAATGGGAACAGTGTCATTACAGCTAACGCGAACTCAGGCTGGGGGTCAAAACAATTGAGGGACTAATTCATCATCGCATTTTGTATGAAAATTTGAGTGAGTCGTAGTAGTGAATGTTACTGAAGTGTTTATTAGAGTAATCCTACAGTCACATACATACAGGCATGCTTTTGGCTTCTGAAACTAAGATGAGTCTGTGTCCTAGGTATCAGAAGCTATGAAAGACTTTTTAGTAAAGAAGTAGTGGTAGTCTTATTTTCAATAATTAAGAGAACATAACTTTATGTCGTTTCGCCATCGAATTATTTGAAGAATATTTTTACAACGGTCATACCACGGTAAATATAATATACAGTAGCTTATCTTCATACAAACGGGCCAAAATCGAGTTATACCTACGCGCCCGATCTCGGCACGCGCTCGGCATGCAGGCAGTCGCGACTGTGCCGCAGTGGCCAGTGAGGAACGGACGGTGTCGTTTTAAGCAGTAACCGCGCGATTTTTATAAAATGACAAGAAGAATATATTGTGCATTGTATGGTTGCATGAATTCTTCAATAACGCACCCAGGTATAACTTTCTTTAGATTACCTGGAAACTCCGAAAGGTAAGACTATACAATGATTATACTTATTAGTAGGTAAGTAAGTAATTTAAGTGTTTTTAAAGGATGTTCTCCCCTTGAAAAATAAATAAGCTAGACATGTAGTTGAAATGATCTCCGATTTATGTACAGCGTGGGCAATGAATTAGTTAACAATTTCAAAAATCATATAAAAAAAAACAATTTGACATATTTTTAAAATTGTTTATTAATAAGAAGGTTAATGATTTGGAATTTATTTTAAAAAAATAACATCATCTATATGACCACCGTTCCGATTTTTACACTCTTCTAAGCGAGCACCGAAATTTACGAATACTCGTCGACAAAGAGACCGCGAGATCGCCGACATGTCTTCGCTAATTTTTTCCTTTAATTCACCTTAGTGTTTTTGGTTTATGGATGTATACACGACTCTTCAAATAACCCTATAAAAAGAAGTCTGCCGGGGTTAAATCTGGACTCCTGGGTGGCCATGGGATGTCGCCTCGTCTGAAAATCAGCTTTTCCGGAAACATTACTTTGACCACCGGCAGGGACTTGTTAGATGTGTGACAAGTGGCTCCATCTTGCTGAAACCATGTATTACTATTGTAGCCAGCAAATTCCAGTAGCTTCGGTGCCAAGAACTCCCGTAACGTTTTCATATTCTCAGCAGAATTGACTGATCAATCAACTGATGAATCAACGTCGAACTTATGCGGAAACTCGCTGCACGTTCTCTTCGCTCCGAGAAGTCCGTGGGCCGCCGGTTTGCTTCACGTTTAGTGTAGATCCAGTCTCTTCGAACTTCTTAACCCATTTCTTTATGAATGGAGCACTCGGACACTGATTTAAATTGTGTAAATCGTATTCAACGCGAAATAAGCGTCTCAAAGTAATGAGCGAACTGTTGTTTAGATAAAATTGTTTCACACAATAAGCGCGCTGCGGTCCCGTGAAGCGATCCATTGCGACAAAATTTCCGAGAAGCGAGCTAGGGGTAAGTTCCCTCCCCGCTCCCCGCGCGACTTGTATTAGCGCGGGATGTTAGGTTTAAATGTTAACGAATTCTTGGCCCACCCTGTATTTCTGTTGCCGCTTTAACAACAAATACCTCTAAATAATCATACAATAAATATGTAATGGTTGCCGTTTTTTTCTCGGTACTAATATATTATATATTTGTTAAAACACGAACTTGTTAACGAAAAATTCAAAAAACTTTGCAACTCTATTTATATAAACATAAGATTGAAATTATTTTGTCTGCTACTCACTCTAGTAGTGTTACGTGGCAAGCGCCGACGACCCAAGTCCCTTTGATAAATGCCACCGAACTCACCGCGCTTGCGGCACGGTAATTCGATGGCTCCAATGAACACTCCTCTAACTCAAAATTTTGAAATTTTCGTTTTTTACTATTTAATAGTAAAGCAAATTTCACTTAATTTTCATGTACGTAATTTTCACAATTTCAATTAATTTCCACGTAAATTGCTTTACTATTAAATAGTAAAAAACGAAAATTTCAAAATTTTGAGTTAGAGGAGTGTTCATTGGAGCCATCGGTATTACCTTTTTGTGGCTAGCGGTGATTTCTTGAAATGTTTGAGTTGAGGCGAAAATATTTTTCAGTAGAAAATATATAAAAAAGATTTAATATAAACATGTTTTATAAATTAAATACACTAATAAAAAATAACTTGCATTTTTATTGAACACACTTCCATTCACAAAGTATTTCATTTATTTATATAGAAAGTCAAAGGAGGTAGATTTATTTAAAATGTTGCGGTGCGCAGCCCTATCGCATGTTTACGGCCGCGCGGCGGCAGTTCTTTGTTCTCAAAATGTGGCCGAGTCAAAATACTGTATATTACTTTTACCGTGGTCATACCTACCGGTACGTTCATAACCTACCTGTGTTACACAGTTTTTAATTGGATTGCGATTGCGGTTGGATGAGAACAGCCGAAAATTGAGTGGCATGCCATAGTGGAGGCCTGTGTCCAACAGTGAACAAAATGACGGCTTCTGATCATGATGATGACAACAACTATATTTAATTAATTAATTTTCTACCCCCAGAATCGAACAGCATTGGGCCAGACCTCCTCTCAAACCTTCAAACTACGGCCCTGCACCAATGTTAGGGCAACTTTGGGAAAGCATTGGATTGTGTAATACCCTGATCACTTAGTGATTTCCAAGTTAAACATTGCGATAAAACCGTTGGCAATGTAGCGACCTTGCGACATCGGGACACGAGATCCTATCGCTTCAGAACGTGACGACTGGCCGATTTTTTTAATGGGACCTTCGATAATGCCGAATTGGCTGGACCTAATGGTCTCATGTGGACTTTAAAAAGCCTATTGGGATTTAATGAAAATGTAAAAGTCCTGTTACATCTAAGGACTGCCTAACATTGCACCTTCTTGTTTAAATTATCATCCAATTTATATGAACAATTTTGACCATATTTGCGTAAAAATAAATAAATTTTTGTAGATACTATAAATACGAAAGACTTTTCGCTCTCTCAAACACCCAGACCAGAAGCAAATGTGGCTAACATTTGTCTCATTCCGAGCATCAAAACCGCGGCCTCTCGTTTCGCAATGTTCTGGCTAACTGCGTCAAGGGATTCCCAATTTGAAATTTTAAATAAATCCATGGTTAGATGCTATAGACCTAACCTGAAATTAGTCAAGTGGAGTACAACCCAACACAGAACACCCAATCAAAGCTGGTACTCTACAGAGGCAATATAGTAACCAATGAGGTTAATCCGAGGTGCGAATATTGCTCATTAAAAACGCTACTACCAAGTAAGCCACACCGCCTTTCCACACTTCGAAATCGCCAAAAACACGTGTGTTTATTATTCTGGTCGGCTCGGTGGACGCCGACGGGACAAGCGCCCACCCGCGGCCGGAAGCGTCATGCGCCGCCCACGCGCCCGGGGACCGCATTGTACATACGTGCCCATCATTGAAAATTATACTGCATGCGCCACGCAATCTGAGCCTGGAGGAGATCTAGGTTATGCTGGATTTAAAGAAAAGGCTAAAGGCTGTAATTTAGAGATAGATACACTCATAAACCATGGATATAGTACTGAAGACTCTACACTAAGGTGCAAGTCATGTGTGGATATAAGATACTGCGATAGACTTTTTGGTCTCACGAACACCCAGACCAGAAACATTTGTTGATCACACAACCGTTTGTCTCGGTACGAAGATCGAACCCGCAAAGTTTTCTGTCGCAATACAAAACAATTGCGATATGTAAGATATACGATACGTAAGAGATGATTTAAGGTAGTAAATCAAGAATCAAAACAATGGGAAATACGTAGCTCTTAGTGACAATCAGTTTTACAGCTAGACAATGGGGCTGAAGACTTATGAACTCGAATGCTGGTTAGAATATGTATAACAGGACATTATAACATGATAATTCCAGGATACATAAAAGAAGCGCATAGAAGCTTGTTTGGATTATTCTGAACGAGTAAGTCATAAGACTAGTCCGGGCAGAAACGGCTACCTTATACCTTTGGCGCAAAACATGCTTAATGTCCTTCCACATCCAGATTACAACAAGTCAATGTATCTGCACCATCAGGTGAGACAATTTAATAGTCCAACATAGACGTTTCGTATCAGTCGACACATCTCCGAATATTTGAACCACACTCCTCTAACCATAAAGTGCCAATACGGTCATTTTTTCACCATAATATGAAACAAAAAAATAACATCTTAATAAAACGTCTATGACAGTAAACACTATTAAAAAAGCAGTCCTTTACTCCATTACCCATGTAACAAAACCATAGCCTGATTACAAAGCTGAGTTTAAATTTCTTCGCATTACGTATGGATCCGACGGCCGCGCCTGCACAATACTTGGGATCTTAATTAAACTATTCAACGCTGTAGGTGCCTCAATGATTCCCGTTTAATATTCACATCGCGACATCCAAGTCGGTGGTCCGATACATTCGTATTCAACTCCTCACTCGCACTGTGCTCGGCCAACAATTATAAATTACATGAGGGCTATAAAAACCGTATTGATTATTAATTAAATTATGAATGATTTAGTTCGATCGCTGTTGGAACAATACTTCAGGTTGTCTAGAACCTTCCAACGTAGTCTGTGACGCAATTGCTGTTTTAATTGCTGTTTGTGTGAGCTATAAATCTTACGTAAGACTGAAAAGTTAAGCATGGTTTTTGCCACCCATAAAACAACACTCGTTGCATTTATTTATTATGTGAAGTACATACAATAAATACGGAATCATCTGTTTATAGCAGAATTAAAAAATTATTGACATTAAAATCAGTAATCAAAACATATACCTAAGTAGCGCCTTAAGGAAAATGCGTTGCAACCAAAATAAATACAAACAAAGTAAAACTATTTTAAATAACTGATGCATATGAGTACAATCCCAATCGTAAACCGCAGATGTTTTAAATCAATAATTTCTTCCAGATTACATGTGAATAGAAACTTCCCAAGCATAAATACTGTCAATTTTTTAGCCCTTTATCAAGTCAGTTTCCAAAGCCTCTCCACAACTCAACAATGACTAACATTAGTCCAGCACGCTCGAAATGTTGGAATACCTGGACTCCTAACCGTTGTTCACTATCATTACCTTTCAGCTTTTACGGAGCGTTCGTATCTGATCGTTTATGACAAATAACAAGTTGCGGCCGACAAATTGGCGGTCTCACGTCGCCGGCATCACGACCTCGTCGGATGATTTATCGCTTCATTACATTTTTATTTCGCCGCGGACGTGACGGCCCAGCACAAGCCGCCTCCACTTAATCACAAGATTATCTAGCAAGAAATTATTGATCTTAAACAATGTTATTAGCGGTTATTGGAAATACTACAGATAAGACTGCGACTGAGGAATAAACTGAAGGTCAGGGTATTTATCTAACTTTATTGATGATTCTAATTATACAGACTCGCTGTATTTGTAGCGTTTAAAGTTAATTTTGTAACATACACTTATCACTAATTGAGGCGATAAATAAGGTAACTATTAAATGATATAAATAGCGCTAATCGTTTCATCATAACCTATTTGGTATGATCCTCTTTTACTTTTATCGACAACATAGTCGTTTAAAAATACAAGCAACTGTATCGGACCATAAAAATACATGGCCTTTAATTTCTTCTTAAATTCTGTATTCGCAAGAAATAATAAATGAATTCTATAAATGAAGCTATTATACTTTTATTATTTCTTCAATTTTTATTTCAATAAAAGCAAATCAAAATCAGAACAACTGTCATATTTTAGCCAAGAAATGTAATAGCCTCAATCCTCACATCAGCGCCACAACATCTCCAGCAATATCCGATGTTCATCTGTCACCAATTGGGGCCACCAACCCAACAGTGTCGGCTCATCGGCAGATCAGACCAATTCACAACTTTTTGAAGAGATCAATTGGACAAACGCATAAACACAGGATGCGAGTGTTTTGCGTACAATTTACACATCATAGCTGGAGAGATGAAACGTGCCGCTCCCCAGCTATCTGGGCCCCTCAAAGCGCCGACCGTACTCCGCCAACTGGATAATTTGAATGACAATAGCCCATTCCTCCACGCCGTGACTTACTCGTTTCTCATTTTGACCCTCGGCTGTTTGTTAGTAAATTGGTGACGTAAATCCTCACTGAACTAACACTGGTTCTGTTTGAGATTAGAATAGAATTATGACGAGGATATCGTTTAATCAGTCTTGTCAATTGTAAATTAAATCAGTCACTTCGAATTGAATA
This sequence comes from Cephonodes hylas, assembly GCA_030295005.1. Lineage (NCBI taxonomy): Eukaryota > Metazoa > Arthropoda > Insecta > Lepidoptera > Sphingidae > Cephonodes > Cephonodes hylas. The sequence continues at coordinate 13,170 of AP025389.1, forward strand.
AGTTGGTTCAATTGTGAATACAATAGTATTATCTTCGGTGACACCAATCTAATTACATAATTCTTACATTATTCATTCAGTAAGAAAATATTGACCAATTTGCAGTTCTTTTTTAAAAGACCTTAAAACTTTGTAATAACTATTCAATCTGAGTGTTATTATAAAGGTAATGAAAAGACAATTTCTTTTAACATTTCTATTCACAAACCTTTGCTCACGGAACGGACGCCAAAAATAACCAGTACTATTCCACTCAACATAATCTCCATTCTTTTTATAGAGAACAATTAAAATGTGACCAACTACCGCAATAGTTCAGATGACAGAGGCCACCACGTTATCAGGAGTCATAAATCATTGCCAAACGATAACATAATGCAGGTCATGATACTCGCCAGTTAATAGCACTTCCTACGTAGCCACGTGCAATGGCCACTAGTTTAAGAACCGAGACACGTCTCACACCAAATTTACATGACTTATGTGGCCATAATAAATTTCAGCGAAGTAATATCTGCACGAAATTAATCCAAATTCGAAGTACAGCTAGGTTTTATTTGAAATATTGGAGTTAATGGTTCATTAATAATATGTTGCTTTGATTAAGACAGGTTTCCTGTGACGCTTAAATATCTCTAAAGCGCTTTAAACTTATAGTTCGTATGCTTTTCAATCACTTCATTTTGATTTGTATATACTTATGTGTAAATCAGCTATAAATTTTAGACCAGCATGAGTGTAATGATAAATGTTAAATGACAGTAATTGGCATTCTATGTATCTGGATGTCACTGCCGAGGTAAAAAAACTATGTGTGAAAAAAGAGTAGTCACAAATCACAATATATCTAAATTATGGAATGTGTGTATCAAGTGCCGAGAGATGGGAGTTTCTCTCTACATCATACTATCTTTGGATAAAATAGTGCTAACCATCATATAAGCATAATAAAGCTCGTTCATTATACTTTAAAAAACATTATACTTCAAGAACATTTTACCGTTCAACTGCTCGCCTCGTCCTGGCTATCCAAAACAAACTTCAATTTTAAAAATAAAAACAAAAAATACAAAACATTCCTATTTATTCCAAAGTGTCCGGCAACTTTTTCCCTTTTGTCTCAGGTAATAACAGACAAAATCCTACAGCAACAAACGGCAGCGTTGCAAATATGAGCGAGGCTATCCAATACGGTTTGATAGTTGCTATAAAAGGGGCTAACATGGCTCCAAATTTGGACGCTCCGGAACTAAAACCGAAACCCATGTTCCTCATAGGCGTTGGGTACAACTCCGTCACATATACAACAATATTACAACGAAGCTAGTGCTTGCTGCTGTTGCTCCGATGATACCAATGACGGAAGAAGACCAAGAGTTTTCTGGTATAAATATTAATACAACCATGCTTAAACCTACAATGATATCTGCTAATATTGTTGAAGCTCTTCTCCCAAGCACTTTTGTGATAACCATCGCAATAGGACATGTGGGTATCTGAAAAATAAATCTTGATAAAGCAGTGATTTAAAATAACGCCATCTTGTGGTAAACAGTTAAACTATGAAAATTTTACGACTTGTATTTATGTGATGGGTACTTCAGGTCTTAATTTTGATATTTATAGAAATAATCATGAACTTTAAATATATTATAATACTAATAAATAAATACACCCAACAGTCACATACATAGCTTCTGACCCCACACTAGGTTACAAGTACTGTATCGTATGTATCAGACACTATGAGAGGCTTTTTCGGTCTCAAAAACACCCAGACCCGAAACAACTATTAGTGGATCATACAAACATTTGTCTCGGTGCGGGGATCGAACCCGCGGCCTTACGTTTCGCAAGCTGGTGTCTAGTCAACTGCGCCACGGGGTGTCAAATATATGTACTTATAATCGTACAATAGGAATATAACATACCTGTGTAAGTCCCAAAATGGCGACGACATCATACAGATTACTATCAAGCATAGACATGTACTGGCTGATGCCGTAAAAACACACGCCGGTGACAAACCAAACTGTCAATGAACAAATAGTTGTCACTGCTAATTTTTTGGTTCTAAACAAATCCCTATATGTCATATTTCTATTATCTTTCTCCTTGAGTTGCAATTCTTGATAAGCTTTCTCGACGCGCTCTTTGATACCTGTAGTTGGTCGGTTATTACTGAAAATAGTCATTGAATTTAATTTTATTGACTCAAAATAAATAAATTACCTTAACCATAAGATTCTAATGTCAGCATGGACACAAAATATAGGCAAGTCCTTAAGCAACCTGTCAAATATTCACTAATGGATTTGAAAATGCTTAAGTTAACTACTGTTTACTACTAGATAGAGTCCACTAATCGCAATAGATTAGATATAAGGATTATGGCTTAGTCCTTATACCCCTGAATTCCTCTAGAATTCATTCTCATTATGCGTGCGTAGCGTGGGAGACCTGTATGGGTTCATATAGATACAACCATAATAACAAAGGACTTACAATTTAGCAGCATTGGTCATCAACTTCACCAACTCCTCAGTCCTTCCATTCACCAGGAGCCACCGAGGAGTTTCAGGCAAGCATAGCAACAGCAAAAATATCCCCACTGATACTACCGTGTAACTAAGCATATAATCGTTCCAAGTGTGAGTGTAGTAGGCAAATACCGACAGAATAGCTTCAGAAGGACCGTCAAGGAGGAGGGCAAAGCTCCCTGCAGCCTCTCTGTATTGCTGGCCGACCATTTCCAGGGTATAGACAGCGGTGATGGTCATGATACCTCCGCTGGTGAACCCTGTGAGGATCCGGAGAAAGATGAAGGTCCCGAAGTGGTCGGTGAAAGGTATGGCCACCATGAAGATAAGGTTTGTGAATGCTGATAGTATTAGAGCTCTGCTTCTTCCGAACCTGGAAATTTAAATGTTTATTAACATGCTGTATATTGATTATAAGGATAAGATAAGATGGGATAATAGGATGGATAAACGTGCCACTTTCTTGCAAGAACTTACTGAAATCTAGAAAATTAGACTTTTTACTTTTAAATATACATACGTCTTCCAAAGGTATTTTTCAAATTTTTAAACAAAAAAATAACTAGAATAGTCTGGGGCCATTAGAAATTCTTCTTAAAATTGTTATTAAACGATAGATCCTTATCCATTTAAAAATATCAAGTGCATAAAAATAATAAATAATAAATTGTTATAAATTTTCGTATTCAGTAACTTATTATTTCCCTATTATACCATTTTTAAAGCTAAAAAATACAAACCTGTCAGACACCCAACCAAAACTCGATACTCCGATAAACAATCCAAACATGAGCGCAGTTTGCACAAAACTCACGAGCCAACTGTTGCCACATACCAAATCAAACTCCGATATGATGGACTTCTCAAAAATTCCATCAGAATACACGTACTCTTTACAATTTTTGTAGCAAGTTGAGTTTTCTGCTTCTTTCAGTTCTTCTTTGGTTCCATTTTCAAAAGCTACACATAAGAAATTAGTTTTTGGTGTGAGGAAGAGAACTGACATCAGATTCCAAGTGGCAATCATCCGAGACATAACGCAAATGACACAGAAGGTCAACTGCCACGCGCCGAAAGCCCCCATTGATTTAGTAACGTAATCATTGTCAATTTCGCTGGTGCTCTGTTGTTTCGCCACAGCTGTGACTATGTATTTCTTTGTTTTCAGTTTCATTTTATGTTACCAAACCGAAGCTGGCATCTGTAACAAAAAATAATTACTTTACTGTTATGGTAATTTAAGATGCCTTGAGTTTTGAAAAATAACATTATATCTTATACGTATAAATCTCGACAGGTAAACAATACCAATATTAATGTGATTAAGTTTTCAACTATATCCATAAAACATCATAATGAACAACATGTACAAAATCCTCAAAGATTTACAAATTTACAATAACGAGCGCATTAAACAACTTCTATCCACGTCGACGCATGCAGGAAACACAAACACCAAAAAAGGAACGTTGAAAATGAAAATAACTACCAGTCACATCAGTCAAAAAATAATTTAAAACGCTTTTAAAATCGTCGAGGGCGTCTCGTTAAAGCAACATGGGCCAGCGGACAGTAATAACACTGCGGGCGACTGCAACCAACAATTTGATGCAGTTTATACTCACTCAATCAAGTAAATGCCGACGAAACACGCCGATGTGGCCACATTACGCAATGAGAATGCGAAATTTAACGAGATACGACGAGAAAAACGCCCGCCCAATTACGTGGAATCCTTTATTGATCCTAAATTGACGGGCTTCGTGTGTTCACGGTGAAAAGTGAGATTTCTCCACCCGCTTTTGGTAGTGGTGGTGTTAATAATGAAACGTCAAGTGTTATTAATCATTTAATGGTGGATATTAAGCGACGAAGATGCGCAGAAAAGGTACAATTAACTCCTATAGGTGTATTGAGAAAGCTGTGACAGATTTATGGAATACAAGTAATCTGCTTTATGTGGTAATAGTGGTTTACATCTAATTTATTATTAGGAATTTCGCTGTATAAGTCCAACGTGGTAAAAAAATGACGGTTTTAGTCAATGCTAACAAATGAACAATATCAAGAACTTTTATCACGTTACGACATGGGAAACCGTCAACATATTAAATGTATGCGAGGTCATTTAACAGGCACAAGCTTACAAAAAAATCGGCATCAAGGTTATAACAATTTTTGAAAGACTATCCAACAAACCTAAGCATATCAAGGCATATCAGAAACGACAGTAAAACGAACATAATTTAGCCCACAACACAATTTCATCAGATAAAAGCAGCAATCACCGTACTGTAATTTGGCAATGCAAAAGCGAGACCATACATCAGCTGTGAGTGTTTCAGCAAGTTTATCACATCCATCGGCCTCGCTCGCCACCTATAATTTCCAATCGGGCCAGACAACCGGTTGACCGGTGGGCTTCTAATCATCGGAATAACGCCTGCCGGCCCCACTTACGTCCAGATTTATAGTCCCCTTAAGGTACGGTTCGCCATTACTATGATTTGCTGTGGCATCGCGCTCGGACATAATTTGAACTGCGTGCTTGATTGAAGGGTTTAGGTCTTGGGCGAGTGGGCGTATTGCACTGTTGTTTCAGTCTTGTAAATATTTTGGTTTGGACATTGTTTAATACAGTATATGGCCTTTTATAGGACTGTTTTAAAACACTCATTCAGAACCCTTTCTACGACCAATTTTCGCCAGCCATATCTTAGTTTCACATTTTAAGCAATAAAATAACCGTAAGTATAAATGGCATATTTTCAGATTCTAAAATATTCACTAACCTCAATCTCACGCTCCATTTGCGCCGCAAGACGAACGAGGCAGGCAACAAAGCATGAAACTACTTAAAATTTATCTAAAACCGACACTCATCTCAAACTCAAATATAAAGCGAAGTCTTGCGGATGAAATCCCATTTTTAAAAATAAACAAAAATTCCAAACGCATTAACAGCCGTCCATCTTCCGATGCCACTTCAAATCAAAACCAAACCGAAATTCAATATCGGCTCAACGTTTTCCATTCCATATTTTTCTAATTTAATCCGCAAGAAAAAAAACACGATCGACTGAGAGAATTCCATTTGGCCGGTGGCGCGTCGTCAAGTCCTCAGTAAATTTTTCACAAAGAGTTTTTAATCAGTCGTCAAGCGATTTACAAATTAAACAGGCCCCGTGTTATGAAGAAATATCGCGAGTTAAGAGTGCGCGGCTCCGTTGCTCATTAGTTTTCTTAATTGTTTCTTAAATATAGTTCTATTTTAATTTTGAAAAAAGAGTGTGTCGAAAATAGATCAAATCATATTAGTGAATATTTGTTTACAGGCTTGTATACCTAAAACTAAAATATGTTAAAAAAAATATTTTTACATTAATATTTTTTATATATTTTCTCGCAAAGATATATTAATTTACAGAACAATAAAGTTATATTTCTCTTCTTTGTGATGAAATAAGTGAATTTGGAAATTCTTTGCTTGGCGAAATAATATTAAAAATTGTTTGCATAAGCTTTTATTTATAAATTTAAATTAACTTCTTTCATTTTACTCCAGTGTTTTAAGAAAATGGTACATGACTTTCAAACTAAATATTTTTATGCTCCAAATTTTTTCATAATAGTTTGCCTGTAACTTCTTTCAGACATAAGTCTATTAGTTGCATATTACGATCTAGGTCGGTATAGAAATCCTGAAACAAATCTTGTTTATCCCACGAAATAAAACAAAACCCGTACCGCAACAAACAACGGGAACGCGCGCCAAACAAGAAATATAGCCGTGGAAGATCTCTCCGCAAAAAGCTCGCAAATTTCCCCATCAATTATCATTGTTAGGGAGCGGAGCCGTTGCCAGTAATTGAGTTTTACAAATGGCGTCTGGCGGCGACGCGCGCGTCATAAATATGCGCAGTGACGTGTCGTCACACGGCAATGGAAACAGATATTGTTTGGATACGTTTGTTAATCGACATATTAGTCGGGTTATCCGACTAATTGAATAGTTAAACTGGGAATGTTTAGAAGTGGTGAGAGTTGCGCCTGTGGTTGTTAAAGTGTGGTAATGGTAATGCGTTATTATATTTTTGTGATTTTTAGTTTACCCAATTTGAAATATTTATGCACATTATAATTATAGAAAAATGTAAAACATATTCCAAAAAGCCTTTTTATTTTCTAATTCAGACTTGGGAAAACGTTATTTAAATAATCTAGTATGTTAAGTGACTCAATGTAAAAGTCATTTCTGTACCCACACAAAACACAGTTTTCAGAAGTCACTTCAAAAAGAGTCAATTCATAAATAAAAAAAGCACTAAGCAAACGCCTCGAGATTTACGCTCCTGCCTACCCCCGATGGTTGCGTGTTGATAAACAAAATGAACGTTGGCCGGCGCCTTATCAGTACAATTACTAACGCCGTAACTCTTACATATCGATGAGATATAACCCTTTGAAAACTTCCTACCACTCAGTCGATAAATCTATCGGACGAGGAAGTACGAATAATTCACTTTGAATGGACAAGGATATGTGTGGAGCGTAGTTGATGTGCACACTAGGTTATTTTTATAACTTCTGTATTTGTTTTAAATGTCCTTATTTTTTGAATTCAGGAATGTAAGCACTCTCAGTTGTAAACAAGGCCCATGCTCAGCAGTAAGACGTATTTGAGCTGATGATGATGATGCCCGAAAAAGTAAATGGAATATATTGGCTATCAAATCAAAGGAGATAAACCGCAGAAAACATGAGTTTTATCAGAAGGAAGGAGCATTCATATATTGGTGTTTACAACGAATTCCCAAGGATTCATTTCTCTTAAAAAAATCAGGTGAATGAAATTAAGCAAATACAAAACCCCTTGACCATTTTTAATAATTTCAAACACATATGATTTCTTACTGCAATTTCCGTTGAAGGATAATATTTTGTACAAGACACCACCTCTACAATTTCGTAGCTCGCCGACCCTCTCTGTTATCAGCGACCCAACGTCCATCAACGTGACAATAATCGTTAATTCTAACTGTCGGAACAATAACAGTTAAATTTACAGCGTTATAACCGTCGAATATCTACAAGGTGCTTTTGTTGCGTCGGTGACGCTCCGCCCGATAACGTACGCCGAGAGCCCGCAAACCTGCGCAGTGCGATATCTATGCAATAATGTATTCGCACTTCCATCATCAATTCATATACGTCCCACTGGAGAGCACGGGCGTCCTCTAAAATTGAAAGGGTTTAGGCATTAGTCCACTACGCTAGCCTAGTGCGGATTATTAATCAATTATTTTTAAGGGGAAAATACATTCGAAAACTGGCGAGCTAAGTTTTTTCGGGTTTTCCATTATGAAAATGTCAGTATCAGGAAATACGGCCAAAAAACGGCAATAAACTCCATAAACAATACGTGGGATTGACACACACCTTGGTGAAACGTGGTTCCAAAAATGCATTTTTGGGTATTCCCTGGAGAAAAACGTTGCTATGAAACCTGCACACCTAAAAGTTAGATGTGTACACAGCCAGTTGACACTAGACCAACATATACCAACTCTACTCTCGCTCACTTGTACTGAAGATCTATGCCCAGCCCTCAGGCATATATGGGCTAATGATGATATTGAAGGCAACACTGAATACTTAAATGCTACATCAATTGAAAGCACTGGCTCTTAGTCTCATATGTCAAAGTGTTATTACAGAGACATGGTTATAGGTTATAACCGTTATTTACGCGCAGTAACATGTTACTGTCGGCCGCTGTTTGTTTGTCACACGTATATATATTTCTGTATAATTAGTCCCGCGTATTTTTGTACCATAGTTGAAAAAGGATGTTTGCATTTATTTACATTTTAACGTAAACTTTCAATGCTTCAGAAAGGCCTAATTTCAACTTGTGTTAAAAAAAAAGATCATGTAAAAATGAATGAATTAAAACAAAAATAAAATACAATTAACAATGTCTTTATGTGTTCTAAGAATGAAATAATTAAAAATTAATGCCTTTTTTCGGCTTTATTCTCATACTGAGAAATTCTTATGATAAGAACATATCTGACTGGTAATCGAACCCAAGATTACTAGTTCGCGCGGCACTAGTGCAGCTCAATTATGAGCTAGTAAGTTATGCATGTTACTCGAAGACTTTTAATACCTCAACAGTCAATACATATTATAAAAACCAAACAAAAACAATATTACAATATAAAATGCGTGTACAAAACAAAATGGATGTAATAAAAAATCACCTAAACCGCAGATTAAAAAAAACTCAGGCCGAAAGAGAAATACTTGCAATTAATCAGTGTTTATTTGCATTAAGCCGGCTACGCTTGTTAATTTGTTCCCCAGATGAAAAGTTAAGCTATTAATGCGAGTGCCTCCCCCAAGGTTTTTTCACGAGAACACTTAATCTTGCGCGAGATGAGACAAATGGCCGCCCTTTAAGAATTAATTTAAAAGAATAGCCGGCCAACAGGTCGTTTTTCATTGTCATAACGATGGAGATCCGTATCAGGGGAATGGAAACTTTTTAAACGTTTATTTCATCGATTATGGAATGTATATTTATGTAGATATACATAGCTTTAAGTGTATTAAGTCGTAGGACTGAAATTGACTCTTTCATCATCAGTCGATATACTTTCCACTGCTGGGCACGGGCCTCTACAACTGAGGGGGTTAAGGCCTTAGTCCACCACGCTGGCCTAGAGCTGAAATCCACTTTGTCGCGATTTTATTATGTATATAGGATGTATACAGTCAGTCATTTATACAGTCTTCAGAATTTCCGATTACGGTCTGAATACCCAGTGAATATTCATTAATAACGTTTTAGTAATCGAATTAAAATTGCAGAAATTTGCATTATTCTTGTATAATGATGAAATAAACATTTCGTAAATGTAACTTAAATAATTTATTCCAAAAACGATAAAGTTTTTTTATTCCACCATTCAGCCTCATTAAATAATAATCCTTGTAAACAACTTTCCCATAAGCAAATTTCCTCCTATCGAAATACATGAAGGAAAAACTTCAACTAAACTATACAAAAATATATTCTAATAATCTCCATTTTAACTTCACTATCACGGAACCCTTTCTAAAATCATGTCTAACTCTCAACGCCTCATCGTTGCTTTCAAGAAATATATTTTCGTCCCCAATTAGCGTTTGAAATTTCGATGCAACTGTTGTTCAAGCGCGTTGATTTATTAATATTTTGTTTGACAGAACGCGTTTTTAATTTTAGCCGGCCGACGCTTTGTACATGTTTTCATTAGATATTACCTTCGAGTAATATTTATCGCTGGAATTCTTGCACATTAGTGACTACATGATAAATGTTTCATTTACCGTAAATATAGGAGCTGTACTCTAGTTAACTTAGAAAGTGATTCTATTGTGATGACTGAAGTGCTACAATAGTCTTTAACAGTTCTGCCGTAGCACATCTTTAACGCAATAAGGTTTCAGAGAGCATTGGCTGAATAATTTTTAAATCTTATCCTTATAAAACAGTTATTAAGAAGCAAATTACTTGTCAGACAAACCTGTATAATTAAAAATAATAATATCTACTTTGACCTCCTACGTAACCACTAGGCTTCGGTGTCGGTTTAACTCTATCATTCCAGGCATTCATAAATACTTATAGGCAAAATGTTACCAGCACTTCCCTGGCATACATCATCGTCATCATCATCATTTTACATACGACTTCCTCTTCAACTCAAAGAGGTTTAGGCCTTTTTTTGTTCTCGAGGGGAAAGCTGTTTATGGCTCTACTTCCCGCCAGCCCGGGGGAGGGGGGCGGGAAGCGTATGTCGGGGTCACCGGTCTTTCAGTGGCCGTCTCCGCGCCAGGTTGGGCGACCATGGTACGTGAGCGAGAGGCGCCCACCGTTAACCACAGCCGCCCGGTGCGCCACCGAGACGAAATTGTCTCGGACGTCTCGAGTTAAAGGGGGCGCTGTTACGCCCCCACTAGCTTGGTTTGGGCGCCCCGATTATGGATAGGCGCCCGCGACGTACACAGGCCACAGTGCCGCCGCCCTTCTCGGGGTCGCTTTCAGTGAGAAAGAGGTTTACGCCTTAGTCCGACACGCTGGCCTATTTAGAATTGATATCCATAAAACCTCCAATCAAACGCAAAACAGATTGTTGACTAAATATGTAAAGTCTGCCCATTCATACTGACAACACAGCTTTACAATTTATAAAGATATATTTAGCTGAATCAGGAATAGAACGATAGTCACAATTGCTGGACGTGCCATCAAACTATTTCATACGAAAGCAACATAAATTAATAAAGATAACAGAGACACGCACTCAATGCTGACATCGACTATAAAGTTAAATGATTCACTGACATAATTACATGGAAACTGCCATATTGTAATCATACTAATGAATTTTATGTTTTCTACGAGACATAGCTCGAGCCTGCATACTGAGTGGAGTAATCAAATCAAAATAAACGTTATTCATAATTCCGTTGCATGGTTATGAATAGTTAATGCTATCACCGCGTCGGAATATGTTATAGGTGTAATAACACCGTTCTAGGAAGTCTCTTAGCCATAAAATATATTCGAATTGGCCGACGTAATGACAGGACGGTTAGATATGAATATAGTAGTTTCTCACAATACATTTTTTCTCAGTAGTAGCGTGGAGTCTAGAAATGTGCACGGAACATGGCAGTTGGCTCTTCGTATTACCCAGAACTTAAATCTGCTAGCTGGGTACCTTTACCTTGCCTCCGAAAATATAAAAATTTGGTAACCCGAAAAATAGTAAGCTATCCAATAGCTTATAAATCTTCTTCTTCTTCTTCATCAACCCATATACGCCCACTGCTGAGCACGGGTCTCCTCTACCATTGAGAGGGTTTAGGCCATAGTCCGCCACGCTGGCCTAGTGCGGCTATAAATACACTCAACAGTCACATACATAGTCCTGACCCCACACTAAGATACGAGTCTTGTGTCATGGGTATCAGAAACTACGAGAGACTTTTCGGTCTCACAAACACCCAGACCCGAAACAAATATTTGCGGATCACACAAACATTTGTCTCGTTGCGGGGATCGAACCCGCGGCCGCTCGTTTCGCAAGCTGATGTCTACCCAACTGCGCCACGGGGCAGTCAACAATGTAACAAATGTTTGTGTAATCCGTAAATATTTGACTCGGATCTGAGTATTTATGAGGCTGAGAAGTCTCGCGTAGTTTCAGATACCTACAAGTTACAACACAAGACTTG
>AP025453.1:0-15443 GCA_030295005.1 Cephonodes hylas
TTTACATTGAAAAGATATTATAAATAATAATTAATTTGAGGGGTAAAATTAAAAAAAAAATAAAATAATAAAAAAAATTTTAAAGTTAAAAATATGATAGGGGTTTAAGTATTTTTAATAGAAAAAATTTAAATATTTATAGTAAATTAGTATTGTGAAAGAATTTTGAAATAATTTTGAAAAAAAAATTTATTTAAAAGTAATTTTAATTTAATGTATCTTGTGTATCAGAGTTTATTAAAAATTGTTTATTAATTTAAATTTCTCGAATTTAAAAGAGTTAATTAATTAAAAAATTTATTGTTTCATAAATATTTTAAATAATTAATTAGAAATGAAATGTTATTCGTTTTTAAATATATCTAGTTATTTTAGAAAAAAATTTAATTTTTAATAAAATTATATAATTAATTAATTTTTTAATTAATTATATAATTTTATTTAATATTTTAAGGGATAAGCTTTAATTTAAATTATTATAATTTAGATTAAATTATTTGAAAATTTTATAATTTAAATTGTTAATAAATTTTAATTTATTATAAATAATTTCAATGTTTTTAAAATTTAATTTAAAATTTAATTTTTTATAAAATAATAATTTTTAATTAAAAAAAATTAGTTATAATGATAAAATTAGTATATAATATATAAATATAAAATTAATTTATAATTTTATAATAAATTATTTAAAAGGAATTCGACAAATATATATGTCCACCTGTTTATCAAAAACATGTCTTTTTGTAAATAATTTAAAGTCTAATCTGCCCACTGATTTAATAATTAAAGGGCTGCAGTATATTGACTGTACAAAGGTAGCATAATCATTAGTCTCTTAATTGGTGACTTGTATGAAGGATTGGATGAGATATAAATTGTCTCTTAAATATTAAATAGAATTTAATTTTTTAATTAAAAAGTTAAAATAATTTAAAAAGACGAGAAGACCCTATAGAGTTTTATATATATTTATTTTTAATTTTTTTATTAATGGTTTATTTTAAATTTAAATTATATATTTTGTTGGGGTGATAAAAAAATAAAATTAACTTTTTTTAAAATTAAACATAGATAAGTGATTTTTTGATCCAGTAATATTGATTATAAGAAAAAATTACCTTAGGGATAACAGCGTAATTTTTTTTTTTAGTTCAAATAAGAAAAAAAGTTTGCGACCTCGATGTTGGATTAAGATAAAATTTAGATGCAAAAGTTTAAAATTTTGATCTGTTCGATCATTAAAATCTTACATGATCTGAGTTCAAACCGGTGTAAGCCAGGTTGGTTTCTATCTTTTAAAATTTTTAATATTTTAGTACGAAAGGATCAAATATTATAATTAAATTAATTTATTTGAATTTTATTAAATAAATATTAAATTTATTTTTATATATTTAGTAATATATATATATATATATATATATATATATACTATTTTGGCAGAAAAATGTGATGATTTTAGAAGTCATTAATATATAATTTATTATATATATAGTAAATGATAATAATTGATTTATTAATAATTTTAGTTGGTTTATTAATTTTAATTTTAGGTGTATTAATTGGGGTTGCTTATTTAACTTTATTAGAGCGTAAGGTATTAGGTTATATTCAAATTCGTAAAGGTCCAAATAAAGTGGGGATTATTGGTATTTTACAACCTTTTTCTGATGCTATTAAATTATTTACAAAGGAAGTTACTTATCCTAATTTTTCTAATTATATATGTTATTATTTTTCTCCAGTAGTTAGATTTATTTTATCATTAATTATCTGGTTGTTAGTTCCTTATTATTTTAATATAATTAGATTTAATTTAGGATTATTATTTTTTTTGTGTTGTACTAGAATGGGGGTTTATACAGTAATAATTGCTGGTTGATCTTCTAATTCAAATTATGCTTTATTAGGGGGATTACGTGCAGTAGCTCAAACAATTTCTTATGAAGTAAGAATGGCTTTAATTTTAATATCAAGAATTGTTATAGTGATAAGATTTAATTTAATTGATTTTTATAATTATCAAAAATTAGTTTGGATAATATTTTTAATAATTCCTTTATCTTTAATATGAGTTTCTTCAATATTAGCTGAAACTAACCGTACACCATTTGATTTTGCTGAAGGTGAAAGAGAGTTAGTTTCAGGTTTTAATATTGAGTATAGAAGTGGGGGATTTGCATTAATTTTTTTAGCTGAATATTCTAGAATTTTATTTATAAGATTTTTATTTGTTATTATTTATATGGGGGGTTATAATTTAAGTTTAATATTTTATTTAAAATTAAGAATTATTTCTTTTTTATTTATTTGAGTTCGTGGTACTTTACCTCGTTATCGTTATGATAAGTTAATATATTTAGCTTGAAAAAGATATTTACCTGTTTCATTAAATTTTTTATTATTTTTTTTAGGTTTAAAAATTATTTTATAATTTGATTATTTTTAGTATAAATTAATAGAATAAAATATTCTTTCTTAAGTTTTCAAAACAAATGCTTATAACAAGCTCATTAATTATAATATTTTAAATTTAATTATTTATTAAAAATTAAATTATCTCAATATTTTCTTAATAATGGGTTTAAAATAAAGTAACTGAAGTATAGTACTGTTAAAATTTGTCCTGTAATAATATAGGGATTTTCAACAGGTCGTGCTCCAATTCAAGTTAATAATATAACTATTACAATAAAAAATCAAAATAAAATTTGATTTAGGGGGTAAAATTGGATTCCTTGAATTTTTTTATTAAAAGTTAAAGGTAAGATAATTAAAATTAAAATTGATATAATTAATGCAATTACACCTCCTAATTTATTTGGAATTGATCGTAAAATTGCATAAGCAAATAGAAAATATCATTCAGGTTGAATGTGAATTGGTGTAACTAAAGGATTAGCTGGAATAAAATTATCAGGATCTCCTAATAAATATGGGTTAATTAAAGTTAATATAGTTAAAAAAAAAATTAAAATAATAAAACCAATTAAATCCTTAAAAGTAAAAAATGGGTGAAATGGAATTTTATCTAAATTTCTATTTATTCCTAGTGGGTTATTAGATCCTGTTTGATGTAAAAATAGTAAATGGATTATAGTTAATATTAAAATGATAAATGGTAAAAGAAAGTGGAATGTATAAAATCGAGTTAAAGTAGCATTATCTACTGCAAATCCCCCTCAAATTCAATTTACTAATATATTTCCTAGATATGGGATTGCTGATAATAAATTAGTAATAACTGTTGCTCCTCAAAATGATATTTGTCCTCAAGGTAGAACATATCCTATAAATGCTGTTGCTATTAGTATAAATAAAATAATAACTCCCACAAATCAAGTAAATTTTAAATTAAATGATTCATAATAAATTCCTCGACCAATATGAATATAAATACAAATAAAAAAAAATGATGCTCCATTTGCATGAAGGGTTCGAATTATTCAACCATAATTTACATTTCGACAAATATAATTTACTCTATAAAAAGCTAATTCAATATTAGCTGTATAGTATATTGTTAAAAATAATCCTGTTAAAATTTGAATTATTAAACATAAAGCTAGTAAAGATCCAAAATTTCATCATATTGAAATATTGGATGGGGTTGGTAAATCAATTAATGATCCATTAATAATTTTTAAAATGGGGTGAGTTTTTCGGATAGGTTTGAAATTATTTAACATTAGTTATAAAATGTTCGTAATGGTCCATAAAAAATATTTGTAATTTTTACAACTGCAATTAATGTAATAAATAAGTAAATAATTAATATTAATATTAATATTGAAGAATTATTATTATATAATTTATTTAAATTTAATTTATTTTCATTAAAAAAAAAAAAATTAAAGAAATTATTTATTTCTGAGTTATTATTTAAATTTATTCAATTTAAATTTTTTATATAAATATATTGTATTATAATTATTATAATTAAAATAATTATAAAAATTATTTTTATTTGATATGATGAAGAAAATATTTCATTTGATGCAATTCTTGATACATAAATAAATAATACTAATAGTCCACCTAAGAAAGTTAAAAAAAGGATGTATGAAAATCAATAAGTTTTGATTAATATTCCTGATAGTAAACATGTTAATAATGTTTGAATTAAAATAAATATACCTATTGATAAAGGGTGATTTAAGAAATATATTATTGTAGATATTATAATTATAAATATAGATAAGGTTAATTTTATCATTTATTGATATTTAATTAATTTAATTAATTAAATAATTATTCAAAAAATAGTTTAATAAAAATAATAATTTTGGAGATTATTGATAAAGATAATTCTTTTTTTTTGAAGTTTTTAAAGAAATTTCTTATTTTTGGTTTACAAGACCAATGTTTTAAATTAAACTATAAAAACAAATAAATGATAATTATAAATATATGAATTATTTTTATTGTAATATTTTTTGTGGGGAATTTAATTTTTGTTTCTAAAAATAAACATTTATTAATTGTTTTATTAAGATTGGAGTTTATTGTATTGAGAATTTTTTTTTTTTTTTTAGTTTATCTAATAATAATTGATTATGATATATATATATTAATAGTATTTTTAGTTTTTTCTGTTTGTGAAGGTTCTTTAGGGTTATCTATTTTAGTTTCTATAATTCGAACTCATGGAAATGATTATTTTCAAAGATTTAATTTATTATAAATGATAAAATTTTTATTTTATATAATTTTTATAATTCCTTTATGTTTTATAAATAAAATATTTTGAATGGTACAAATAATATTATTATTTATAATATTTATTTTTATAGGTTTATCAATAAATTTTATTTCTTATAATAATTTAAGATATATATATTCATGCGATATAATTTCTTATGGTTTAATTTTATTAAGAATTTGAATTTGTGCTTTAATAATTATATCTAGAGAAAATTTATTAAAAAATAATTATAATATTAATTTTTTTTTATTAAATATTATATTATTATTGATTTTATTATATTTAACTTTTAGAGTAATAAGATTATTTATATTTTATTTATTTTTTGAGGGGAGATTAATTCCTACTTTATTATTGATTATTGGTTGAGGTTATCAACCTGAACGTATTCAAGCTGGTATATATTTAATTTTTTATACTTTATTTGCTTCTTTACCTTTATTAATGGGATTATTTTATGTTTATACAGAAATTAATAGAATAGTGATTTATTTTTTAAAGTTTTATAATATAAATTTTATTTTATTATATATTTGTTTAGTAATAGCTTTTTTGGTAAAAATACCTATATATTTTGTTCATTTATGACTTCCTAAAGCTCATGTTGAAGCTCCTGTTTCTGGTTCTATAATTTTAGCGGGGATTATATTAAAATTAGGTGGTTATGGATTATTACGAGTTTTAATTTTTTTACAAGAAATTAATTTAAAGTTGAATTATATTTGGATTATTATTAGATTATTAGGGGGGTTTTATGTTAGATTAAAGTGTTTTTGTCAAGTTGATATTAAGTCTTTAATTGCTTATTCTTCTGTTTCTCATATAAGAATTGTTATTAGAGGTATTATAGTGATAAGATATTGAGGTTATTTTGGTTCATATATTATAATAATTGGTCATGGATTATGTTCATCTGGTATATTTTGTCTTGCTAATATTAATTATGAACGAATTCATAGTCGAAGATTATTTATTAATAAGGGGATAATAAATTTTATACCTTCAATAAGATTGTGATGATTTCTTTTAATATCCTCAAATATATCAGCTCCTCCATCTTTAAATTTATTAGGTGAAATTAGATTAATTAATAGATTAGTAGGGTGGTCTTGATTTTCTATGTTAATATTGATAATAATTTCTTTTTTTAGTGCAGGTTATAGTTTATATTTATATTCTTATACTCAACATGGGAAATTTTTTCAAGGTATTTATAGATTTTATAGAGGAGTTTCACGAGAATATTTATTATTAATATTACATTGATTACCTTTAAATATTATAATTTTAAAAATTGATTATTTAACAATTATTTAGTTTATTGATTAAGTAAGATAAAAATATAAATTAATTAAAGTTAATAAAATTTAAATAATTTAATAAAAAATATTGATTTGTGGAGTCAAAAATATGAGAAAATCATTTTAAATTATTAATAAAAATATTTGTTTTTTGTTTTTTGTTTTTTTATTTTTTTTTAGATTAATAAATTTATTTTTTATATTGTATTTTATTATAAATAATATGGTTATTTTTTTTGAGTGGGAAATTATTTCTTTTAATTCTGTTAGAGTTGTTATATCTGTATTATTAGATTGAATGTCGTTATTATTTATGATATTTGTTTTAATAATTTCTTCAGTAGTAATTTATTATAGAAAAAGATATATGAGATCTGAATTGAATTTAATTCGTTTTATTGTTTTAGTTTTATTATTTGTTATATCTATAATTTTATTGATTATTAGTCCTAATATTATTAGAATTTTATTAGGTTGAGATGGATTAGGGTTAGTTTCTTATTGTTTAGTTATTTATTATCAAAATTTAAAATCATATAATGCTGGTATATTAACTGCTTTATCTAATCGAGTGGGTGATGTTTTAATTTTAATAGTTATTTCTTGAATATTAAATTATGGGAGATGAAATTATATTTATTATTTAAATTTTATAAAAAATGATTTAATTATGGAGTTTATTAGAGTTATAATTATTATAGCAGCTATAACTAAAAGAGCTCAAATTCCTTTTAGTTCTTGATTACCAGCTGCTATAGCAGCTCCTACCCCTGTTTCTGCTTTAGTTCATTCTTCTACTTTAGTAACTGCTGGGGTTTATTTATTGATTCGGTTTAATGTTTTAATTATAAATACTTTTTTTATTAAAATTTTATTATTATTGGGTATATTAACTATATTTATAGCTGGGATTTCTGCTAATTATGAATTTGATTTAAAAAAAATTATTGCTTTATCTACTTTAAGTCAATTAGGTTTAATAATAAGAATTTTAAGAATAGGTTTTTCTGATTTAGCTTTTTTTCATTTATTAACTCATGCGATATTTAAGGCTTTATTATTTATATGTGCTGGTGTTATTATTCATATAATGAATGATATTCAAGATATTCGTTATATAGGGGGTATTAGATTATATTTACCGTTAACGTCTTTATGTTTAAATATTTCTAATTTAGCTTTATGTGGTATTCCTTTTTTAGCTGGATTTTATTCAAAGGATTTAATTTTAGAAATGGTGAGTTTTAGAAATTTAAATATATTTGTATTTTTTTTTTATTATATTTCTACTGGTTTGACTGTATATTATACTTTTCGTTTATTAATATACTTAATAATTAATGATTTAAATTTATTATCAGTTTATAATTTATATGATGAAGATTATACTATATTAAATAGAATATTTTTATTATTATTTATAAGAATTGTTAGAGGTAGATTATTAAGATGAGTGATTTTTTATTATCCTTATATGATTTATTTACCTTTTAATTTAAAGATAATGGTTATTTATGTTAGATTATTAGGTGGTTTAATAGGTTATTTAGTTAGAAATATAAATATTTATAGATTAAATAAATTTATTATAACTTACAATTTAAGAAGATTTTTATGTTTAATATGATTTATACCAACATTATCTACTTATGGGTTAAGATATTATTTTTTAAATTATGGTCAAAATTTATTAAAAATTGTTGATATGGGTTGAAGAGAAATGTATAGTGGCCAAGGTATAGTTAAAATTATTAAAAAATATTCTGTTTTTTATAGTATTTTTCAAATAAATAATTTAAAAATTTATTTATTTAGATTTATTTTATGAATAATAGTGTGTATTTATATATTATTAATTAATTTATATTTAAATAGCTTATATTTAGAGTATAATATTGAAGATATTAGGGAGATTAGTTAAATCTTTAAATAGTAAAAATATTTATAAAAAAAATTTTTTTATTTTTACAATGAAAATGTAATGTTTTTTTTTAAACTATATAAATAAGAAATATTAATGGAATTTAACCACTAAAAATTAAGTTAGCAGCTTAATTTTAATCATTATATTTCTTTAATTGGAATAAATAATTCAATTTTATCATTAACAGTGATATACCTCTATTTTGGTTTCAATTAATAAATAAGGAGTAATTTTTACTCTAATTTTTAAGTCGAAATTAAATGCAATATTTGCTTCTTATTTAATTAGTTAATTATATGTATATATATATATATATATAATTAATGGATTATAAGATAAATTGAATATATTCAATATATTTTGAATGCAAATCAAATGTTTTAAATAAACTATAATCCTAATAAATTTAATTAGTTCAATTTAATATATTTTGGTTTCATTCATGGTATAATCCAATTAATAAAATAAATATAAAAAAAAATCTAATTTTTATTCAGTTAAATAAATTTACTAATTTAAATGTTAAAATAATAGGGAAAATTAAAGCAATTTCTACATCAAAAATTAAAAAAATTACTGTAATTAAAAAAAAATGTAATGAAAATGGAATTCGTGCTGAAGATTTTGGATCAAATCCACATTCAAAGGGAGAGCATTTTTCTCGGTCTATATAAGATTTTTTAGATAAAATAATTGATAAAAATATTATAATATTTGAAATTAAAAAAATTATTATAAAAATAGTTGTTATTAGAATAATTATTTATATTAATAATAAATTAAACTTTTTGATTGGAAGTCAAATATACTAAATATATTATATAAATAATTAATTTCCTCATCAATAAATTGAGATATATAAAAATAATCAGACAACATCTACAAAATGTCAATATCAAGCTGCTGCTTCAAACCCAAAGTGATGATTTCTAGAGAAATGATTATTTAATTGTCGAAAAAAACAAACAATTAAAAATAATGTTCCAATAATTACATGAAGACCATGGAATCCTGTTGCTATAAAAAATGTTGATCCATAAATTCTATCTGCAATTGAAAATGGTGCTTCTAAATATTCATAAGCTTGTAAAATAGTAAAATAAATTCCTAATATAACAGTTAAAAATAAACTTTGAATTGTTTGTGAGTAATTATTTTCTATTAATGCATGATGAGCTCAAGTTACAGTTACTCCTGATCTAATCAAGATAATTGTATTAAGTAGGGGAATTTGAAAGGGGTTAAATGGATAAATTCTTATTGGGGGTCATATTGCACCAATTTCAATATTAGGGGATAAACTTCTGTGAAAAAATGCTCAAAAAAATGATACAAAAAAGAAAATTTCTGATACAATAAATAAGATTATTCCTCATCGTAATCCTTTAGTAACTAAAATTGTATGTTTACCTTGGAATGTTCCTTCTCGGCAAATATCTCGTCATCATTGATATATTGTTAAAATTGTAATAATATAACCTAAAATTAATAAATTTATATTAAAATTATGAAATCATTTTACTATACCTGTAACTAATGTTAATACTCCAATAGCTCCAGTTAGTGGTCAAGGTCTATAATCTACTAAATGATATGGATGATAATTGAAATTATTTTTCATTAATTTACTTCTCTAGAATATAATGTTGTTAAAATAGCAATAACATAGGATTGAATAACTGCTACTGCAGATTCTAAAATTAGTAATAAAATTTGAATTAATACTAATACTATGATAAAAATATATGATAAATTTGATCCTGTTCTTCTTAATAAAGTTATTAATAAATGACCTGCAATTATATTTGCTGTTAATCGGACAGCTAATGTTCCTGGTCGAATAATATTACTAATTGTTTCAATTAAAACTATAAATGGTATTAAAATTGCGGGGGTTCCTTGTGGAATTATATGGGAAAATATGTGATTATAGTTATTAATTCAACCATATAATATAAATCTTAATCAAAGTGGTAAGGATAAGGATAATGTTAAATTTAAATGTCTTGTTCTAGTAAAAATATATGGAAATAATCCTAAAAAATTATTAAATAACACAAAAGTAAATATTGAAATAAAAATAAAAGTGGATCCATTAAAATAATTATTTTTTAATAAATTTTTGAATTCATTATGTAATGAATTTAAAATAAAATTTCAAATTATAAAGTGTCGATTAGGGATTAATCAAAATGAATATGGAATAAATAATAATCCTAATAAAGTTCTAATTCAATTGATTGGTAAATTAAATAGGTTTGTTGAAGGATCAAAAATTGAAAATAAATTTCTTATCATTTTCAGTTTAAATTATTTTTATAAATATTGTTTATTTTGTTAATTTTATTATTTGAATTATTATAAATATAATAATTTATAATATTAAAAATAATAAAAATTATAATAAAAAAAATAAGAGATATAATTCAATTAATTGGTATTATTTGTGGGATAAAAGAATATTACTTATGTAATAATTTAAATTTGACATATTTATGTTATAAATTAACTAATTCTTTTTAAAAAAAATTTATTAATTTAATTTCATTAGAAGTAATTGCTAATTTACTATAAAATGGTTTAAGAGACCAGTACTTGCTTTCAGTCATCTAATGAAGAATAATTATTAATTCAATTAATAAAGTTTTTAATTGAAATTCTTTCGATAACAATTGGTATAAATCTATGATTTGCACCACAAATTTCAGAACATTGTCCATAAAAAATTCCAGGTCGGTTAATAAAAAAATTTGTTTGGTTTAATCGGCCTGGGTTGGCATCTACTTTTACCCCTAAAGATGGGATAGTTCATGAGTGAATAACATCTGTTGCAGTTACTATAATTCGAATTTGATTATTTATAGGAAGAATAATTCGATTATCAACATCTAATAATCGAAAATTATTAGAATTTAATTCATTTGATGGGATTATATATGAATCAAATTCAATATTGTGAAAATCTGAATATTCATAGCTTCAATATCATTGATGTCCAATTGATTTTAAAGTGATTAAAGGATTATTTAATTCATCTAATAGATAAAGTAATCGTAGTGAGGGTAAGGCAATAAAAATTAATGTAATAGCTGGTAAAATAGTTCAAATTATTTCAATTAATTGACCTTCTAATAAAAATCGGTTAATATATTTATTAAAAAATAAATTTAATATTAAATATCCAACTAAAATAGTAATTATAATTAAAATAATTAATGTATGATCATGAAAAAAAATAATTTGTTCTATTAATGGGGATGCTCCATTTTGTAGATTAAGATTTGATCAAGTTGCCATTTCTAAAAAAAGGATAATCCTTTATAAATGGGGTTTAAATCCATTACATATAATCTGCCATATTAGAAATTTCTTAAAATTGGAAGTTCATTATAAGAATGTTCTGCTGGTGGAAGATTTTGATATCATTCAATTGATGATGGTATATTTAAAGGGAATAAAGTAATTCGTTGAGAAATTATTGATTCTCAAATAATAATTAAAATTATTATTACAGCTAATAATGAAATATAAGAACCTAAAGATGAGATTAAATTTCATGAAATATAGGAATCTGGATAATCAGAATATCGTCGAGGTATTCCAGCTAATCCTAGAAAATGTTGTGGAAAAAAAGTTAAATTAACTCCTAAAAATATAATAAAAAATTGAATTTTTAATAAGTATGGGTTTATAGCTAGTCCTGTAAATAATGGATATCAATGAATAAATCCCCCTATAATAGCAAATACAGCTCCTATTGATAATACATAATGAAAATGTGCTACAACATAATATGTATCATGAAGTATAATATCAATAGATGAATTAGCTAAAATTACACCTGTTAATCCACCAACAGTAAATAAAAATACAAATCCTAAACTTCATAAAATAGATGGTCTATAATTAATTTGAGTTCCATGTAATGTAGCTAATCATCTAAAAATTTTAATTCCTGTTGGTACGGCAATAATTATTGTTGCTGAGGTAAAATATGCTCGTGTATCAATATCTATTCCGACTGTAAATATGTGATGAGCTCATACAATAAAACCTAATAATCCAATTGCTATTATAGCATAAATTATCCCTAAACATCCAAATGTTTCCTTTTTTGTTCTTTCTTGTGAAATAATATGAGAAATTATTCCAAATCCTGGTAAAATAAGAATATAAACTTCTGGATGCCCAAAAAATCAAAATAGATGTTGATATAAAATAGGATCTCCTCCTCCAGCAGGATCAAAGAATGATGTATTTAAGTTTCGATCTGTTAAAAGTATAGTAATAGCACCAGCTAATACTGGTAGTGATAATAATAATAAAAATGCTGTAATTCCAACAGCTCATACGAATAAAGGTATTTGATCAAATGATAAATTATTAATTCGTATATTAATAATTGTAGTAATAAAGTTAATTGCACCTAAAATTGAGGAAATTCCCGCTAAATGAAGTGAAAAAATTGCTAAATCTACTGATCTTCCTCTATGTGCAATATTAGCAGATAAAGGGGGGTAAACTGTTCATCCAGTACCAGCACCATTTTCAACAATACTTCTAGAAATAAGAAGGGTTAAGGATGGTGGGAGAAGTCAAAATCTTATATTATTTATTCGAGGAAATGCTATATCAGGCGCACCTAATATTAAAGGTACAAGTCAATTTCCAAATCCACCAATTATAATAGGTATAACCATAAAAAAAATTATAATAAATGCATGGGCTGTTACAATTGTATTATAAATTTGATCATCTCCAATTAAAGATCCAGGGTTTCCTAATTCTGCTCGAATTAGTAATCTTAATGAAGTTCCCACTATTCCTGCTCAAATTCCGAAAATAAAATATAAAGTACCAATATCTTTATGATTTGTAGAGTAAAGTCATTTTCGCTAATAAAATGGCTGAGGTTTAAGCGATAAATTGTAAATTTATTTACGAGAAATATTCTCTTTTATTAAGTCTTATATTCAATAATGATATAAAATTGCAAATTTTAAGGAGTAAATTATTTACTAAGGCTTAAAGAATATTTCTTTATAAATAATTTTGAAGATTATTAGTTTAATTTAACTTAAAACCTTAATTAAATAATTAAAAAAGTTCTAAAAATTATTCCTATAATTGAAATTATTGAAAATAAATTAATAAATTTTAATAAATTATTTTTAAAGTTAATTTTAAATCATTTTATTTTAATGTAATTAAATATAAATGATGAATAAATAATACGAGTGTAAAAATAAATAGTAATTAATCTTCTTATTACTATAATAAATGTTAAAATAAAAAATTTATTTATTATTAAAAAATTAATTACAATTCATTTAGGTAAAAATCCTAAAAAAGGTGGTAAACCACCTAAAGATAAAAAATTAATTAATAAATTTAGTTTAATTATAAAATTTATATTATTAATAAATAATTGATTAATATAAAATATATTTAATATATAAAATAAAAAAAATATAATTCTAATTAAAAATGAATATATAATAAAGTAAAATATTCATAAATTTTCTCTAATTATTAAGGTAAAAATTATTCAACCTAAATTATTAATTGATGAAAATGCTATTAATTTTCGTAAAGAAGTTTGATTTATTCCTCCAATAGCTCCAATTATTACATTTAAAATGATAATAAAATATAAAAATTGAAAATTTAAATAATAAGATAATAGAATTAAAGGGGTAATTTTTTGTCAAGTTATTAAAATAAAATTATTAAATCATGATAAACCTTCTGAAATATTGGGGAATCAGAAATGAAATGGGGCTGATCCTATTTTTATTATTAATGAAGAATTAATTATAATTGATATAAAATTATTTATTTCAAAATTTTTTATTAAAATTATATTAATTAAAATTGAAAATAAAAAATTTATTGATGCAATGGATTGTGTTAAAAAATATTTTAATGAGGCTTCTGAAGATAGTAAATTATTGGAATTAGAAATTAGGGGGATAAATCTTAATAGATTAATTTCTAATCCAATTCAACAACCAAATCAAGAATTAGCTGAAATTGAAATTATAGTTCTAAAAAATAAAATAAATAAGAAAAATATTTTATTTGAGTTAAATAAAAAAAAAATATAAAATAATTATTAAATTTAATATTAAAAAAATTAAAATTTTTTATTATAAAAATTATATTTTAGTGTATGATGCACTATAGTTTTTGATACTATCAGATTTAGTTTAATTCTAAAAAATATAATAAAGGTAGAAAAACTACTTAATTTATCCTATCAGAATAATCCTTTAATCAGGCACTTTATTAAATTTAAAAAAAAGGATTATCCTTTATATTTGAGGTATGAGCCCAAAAGCTTATCTTAGCTTATTTTTAATTATTTATATGAAAATTTATTAAAAATGGTAAAGAAAATATTAAAAAAAATTTTTTCATTTAAATATAAATAAATAATTATATATATATATATATATATATATATATATTAAAAATTTAATATATTTATATAATTATATATATATATTAATTTTAAAAAATTAATATTAATATATAAATATAATATTATTTATTAAATTATAAAAATTTATATAGCAATTTTATATTTACATTCAATATTATGAAGAAAAAAAAAAGTAAATTATTAAATGTTTATTAATTTATATTAAATATTTTAATATAAAAAAAAAAAAAAAAAAATTCTATGTGTAAAATTTAACAAATAAATAAATTTTTTATGGTTTAAAAAATTTATTTTAAATTTATTTTACATATAAATTTTAGTGTTAAATATTAATTATTTAAATAATATTTAATTGAATTAAGTAGTAATTAATTTTAAAAATTTAAGGAATTAAGATTTAGTAATATTTAAATTAATAACTAATTTTGTGCCAGCAGTTGCGGTTATACAAAGATTAATTTAAATTTTTTTAGTTATTTAATTATTAAAATAAATATAATTTAAATTTGAAATTATTAAGTGAAATTTTAATTTTATAAAAAATTATAAAATATTTATGATTTAATAAATTTTATTAAAAACTAGGATTAGATACCCTATTATTAAAAATTTAAATTTATAATACTAAAATAGTAGGTAATTATTTATTGAAACTTAAATAATTTGGCGGTATTTTAGTTTATTTAGAGGAATCTGTTTAATAATTGATAATCCACGAATAAATTTACTTAATTTAGAATTTTGTATATCGTTGTTAAAAAAATATTTTTTAATAAAAATAATATTTTAAATTTTAAAATAAAAATTAAATCAGATCAAGATGCAGATTATAATTAAGAATATAATGGATTACAATAAATTTATTTAAATTGGATTTTATTATGTAATGAATAAATGAAATTGGATTTAAATGTAATTTTATTTAAATTAATAAAATGATTAATTATTAAAATATGTACATATTGCCCGTCGCTTTCATTTATAAATTGGAATAAGTCGTAACAAAGTAGAGGTACTGGAAAGTGTTTCTAGAAAGAACAAATTAGAGCTTGAATAAGTATTTCA